>MU756360.1:30221-44478 GCA_026770625.1 Nicotiana glauca | reverse complement strand
TACCATAATTAAAATTACAATCCTTCAAGGATTTAAACTAAAGGATAAACATATCATAAAATCCTCAACAGATTTGACTCAAAATCTCTCTTTTATACTCTTCCCTTTTTGACTTCGGTTACTACACCTATATTATATATATAAATCTCTTTTTTATACTCCTTTAGGCCTTTTTCGATTTATATATATAAATTTTTTTTTAAACTGAAATATTTTTACAAAATGTTTATTATATATAAAATGTGCTCAATATATATAAAATGTGCTAATTTAATACTACCATAATTAAAATTACAATATATAATCAAGTTTTTACAATATATAAAAAAAATCAAGTTTTTACAAAAAAAAAAAATGAAAAAACTGAAAATTATCGGAGGAATGGCATATCTGAGCCATTTCTTTAACGGGAATGGCATGGATATAGCAAAATTTTAACGGATGGCATAGATGAGTCATTTCTGAAAGTTCAGTGGCATATTTAGGCCTTTTTCCGTTTAATTAAAAAAAATCAACATGCACTTGAATACTCCTCTCAACAAATGCAGTAGGCCACCTCTTTGTTGGGGTTTTCCTATTAATTTTTAGTGATGTAAACCTATGAATAATAGAAAGTTAAAAGATAGGATCTTTATTTGGTAAAATTGAACTCAAAAGCATAAGAAATACCACCACAAATAACATTTCCAACAAGTAAACAATTTATACAATTTTCATTTCAATTAACGAAGGATGCGAGCCCCAAACGGAAAATAAATTTCCATAACAAAACAGATCTGAGAACAATTTATGGGTAACATACCTCGATGCACAAGGTTCAAATTTAGAAAAGGGAAAAAGCCGAGAAAAAGCCAAAATCAGAAACCGGAGCTCAGCAACAGTTTAGACAGCAGCAGAACGCCAGAACCATACCAAACAATGGTATGAAATGTTTGAATCAAGCTCATTTGAGGTGGAATTATGCACATCTCTGCATCTTTGGCGAAAGATTTGGTCAATTGGGCCTTGAGAATAGGCCAACCCAAAGGAGCCGATGAAGAACAACATTCTTTTCCGACGACTTTGCTCTCATCAAAACTGGATCTACTAGAACTCGTACTACTACTATTACTACTCCCTTTGGACACCGAGTTACTCAATGACTCTAACCCACTTAACCCGTTCTGGGTTTGTTTTTCGCTTTTCTCAGCTATACTTTCCATCTCAGCTCAATAATTTTGAAATTCAAAAATGGTAAAACTATTACTACTATTCTTTACAAGGCAACACTTGGGTGGATTCATCAAATGCCATCAACAAAACAGAATCTGAGATCCTTTAATGTTTGGTTCTTGGATGGGATTGTATAGACAATAATGAATGGGGTACTGAAGAAGAGTTTGAAGACGGATTTTATTCTCTGTTTTTATGTGTGTGTGTTTTTGGTTATGGGAGGGGAGGGGTCTTGAGATGGAGGATCGAAGAGGAGCAGCGGCGCTCCCTCCCTTTTTCTCAATAGGGAGATTGGTTTGTGGGCGGGAATTGGATGGATTTTGAGGGAATCGGGCCATGAAAAATGATTTTAGCCCAAATGTAAAACAAGACCAAATTAAAAAGGAAATTTTATACCCTGTAGAAAATCTTAGTACCCTGTTTATTTTAAATAAATACTATTTTAAAATATTACATCCTATAAATATATTTTATTCTTTATAGCAAAATATCTAATTATAGTTACATCCTAAATTTAGGGCACCATATATGTTAAATAATATTTCTCTCTCTCTCTCTCTCTCTCTCTCTCTCTCTCTCTCTCTCTCTCTCTCGCGCGCGCGCGCATACACTTTACTCTCTTCTCCCACAAACCCACGTTTCATAACTATTCTTCCACCCAAATTCTCTATTCTCCGCCATTATCAATCCCGCATTCAAAATCTTCGCGGAATCACTATTTTACTGCCGATTTTTATACGCATGGTAAGTTTTCTTCTTCGATTTTGATATCATTATTTTATTTCTATAATTTTTATACCGATTTTTCATAAAATTCTGAAACAATAACCATTGGTGTTGTTTACTCACCAGGAAGCTTTGGTTTTTCTCTCCAATGGCGGATTCAACGCCACACAAGATGATAACCATTGGTATACCCACAAAAATTCTCAATTTTAATGGGCCCTCTTTCTCGTTGCAAATAACTCATGCGGAGTCAGATTTTGCAAGTTTATCAGCAACTACAGTTTCAGAGAGAAGAACTAAATTATACAACGACAAGTTGAAAGAAGTCCAAGTTGAAAAATCTTCAAAAGAAACAAAAAATCCAGTTGCTTCAAAGAGGAAAAAACCTATGAATGATTCTTCATGTGTCAATGTAAAGGAAGTTGCTGCAAAAAAAATATCAGATACACGACACCAAAAGGTAATTGCTATTTGTATCAATATGCATTCAAAGAAACTTATACGTATTCATAATTATTCAAGCTATTTTACATGTATGATGTTGTATTCGTATGTATCTGGTTGTATTTAAATATATTTAGTTTTATTCAATATCATATTTTTGTACTATTTGATATTACTGTATTCTATTGTATTTATAAGTATGTATATGTATTCTTATGTATTTTGATAGTTTCCAACTGTTCAATTTTCCAGTAAGTTTTAATTGTATTCATATGTATTCAGCTTTAGTTATTTTTGTTTGCAACTATTCAATTTTCCAGTAAGTTTTTAAATGTATTCATATGAATTCGGCTTACTAATATTTTATGTCATGTGTGTGGTATCTAGGTTTTAATACTCCCTCCGTTTCAATTTATGTGAACCCATTTGACTTGGCACGTAAGAAAAGAGAGAAGACTTTTGATCTTGTGGTGTAAAATGAGACACATATATTTTGTGTGGTTATAAATCATTGTGTAAAGGTAAATTGTTTTCAAATAAGGAAAGAAGTCATTCTTTTTGGCACGGACTAAAAAGAAAATAGGTTCACATAAATTGAAATAGATGGAGTATGTATTTAGCCTTGTCAGTGTATTTAGTTATATTCGTACGTATTCATGTCAGATGTATTGTAATATATTCTATGTATTCAGTTATATCTATACTTATAAGTATTTGTAGTTGTATTCATGTCGAATTTACTATGAAATATGTATTGTATTCAATTGTATTAACATGTATTGATTCTTGTTAAATGCAGGGAATTAATTTTTTTGTGAAACACCAGCCAAAATTTGCACCCCATATCAGTGCTTATACTGACACTGATATAGTCTCCCAGCTAAAAGAGAACCTTACTCCTGTTTAGTACCAACAATTTGGCAATACATGCTTTGGCTCATTTCTTCAAATGAAGCGCTGTGAAGTTCAACATCAACTCTTCAGATGCTTCATGGCTCTCCAGTTAGAAGGCACTCCTAACAATGTATTTGCAGTACACGTCAATGGTACTGAATTACATTTCACATTAAGGGAGTTTGCGCTTGTGACTGGCCTTAAATGTGCTGGTAATGATGAAGATTTTGAGTTTAGTGAAACGGTTCCTAACCGGCTTATTGAGACTTACTTTGGGGGTGCTAATCTTGTCAAGAAGAAATATTTGATTAAATGCTTTAATGACAAGAATTGGGGTCCCGACAATGATGGTGATGCCTTGAAGATATCTTTGTTGCATTTCATACACACCTTCATTTTTTGATCCGAGAAGAATAGTAAAACTATACCAAGGCTACATTTTGACTTGGTAGAGAGTGGGCGCTATTCTGAATATCATTGGGGTTTAAAAGCATTTGAGATGCTGACAAAATCGATTAGCAAGAAGATGGATGCTGTGAAGAAGTATTACAGGATAGCAGGGATGCCCCTAGCTATTCAACTGTGATTTTATGAGTGCTATTCTTCTGTTGATTCCAAAATTGCACTCCGAGTTGATCGTAAATCAGCCAATCTTTGCTTATCTGATGAACGGCATGTTCAATGACACCAAAAATATGGTAATATACAAACTGTATTATCGCTAGTTTAGATTTTATTAATAATTAATAGGCATACATTTGCATATAGAAGTATGCAGTTGCATTCAGATACATTTTTTATGCTTGAATACCTGTTGTAGTTTCTGCTATCATATTCTCAAAAATATGCTGCATACAATTGCATACAAATGCATCCAGATTTTGCATACATTTGCATACAAGAGACTACATTCATTTTCAGGGGATGCATACAACATAATACATTTCTATACAAATACATACAGATAGAAATACTTGTATAATCAGCTGCATACAGATATTGATGCATCTGCAATATACATTTGGATACATATGCTTACAGAAATAAATACTTGCATATAGATTCAAGATACATGTATACAAATGCATATGGACTAATAATCAGCTGGATACACTTGTAAACAAATGCATGCAGAAACTGCATACATTTAAATACATCTACTGCATACAATTGTATTCATACGCATACAACAATATACACCTGTTGTAGCCTTCATTATTAATTCTTCATACATATGCATATTATTTCCAAATCATTTTTCAGATTGTTTACAAGGACATCAGTCCAAGTGATATAGAGCTTGCCATTATTCAGATTCCTCTTGTAGGCGCCGATGTTGAGAACAGACCTACTCTTGCTCATTCAGACAAATCGGGAGAGGATTCGGATGACTTTTCTCCTACACCAGGTCTTCAATGTAAGAAGAAACATGTTGCAAGTGTTGGTCCATCTTCATCACCGCCTCATAAATAGCGCAAGGAACATGAAAGCATCATAATGAAATAGAATATCAGCCCAAGATTCCTCCTGTTTGGATTTTCGAATTTGGACATAAAGTTTTGCTTGACAATCAGCTGCCAGATTCCCTAAATGACAAAGTATCTTCTTTGAGGAAAGACCTAAATTCATTCAAAGAATACGTAATTATTTAATCACAAATTAAACATTACAGTTTAATGCTTAGCATTCATATATTTTTGGCGCAATCTTCTAATTATTTTTGTATTGTTAAGGTTGTGGGAGAGTTCAAGTCTCTGAGAACATTGATCAATGATAACTTCAAGAAGCTTTCTGACCATCTTCAACAAAATCAGCAAACTGAACCCATAGAGAGACGTGATGATGGCACTTATACAGATTTCGGAGATAATGTTGAGTTTTAACATTCTTAACATATTGAACATTTGTTTATATCTCCTGCTAGCTGTTATAATTAAATAATTTTATTATAAAAGTTGTATGTATTCGACTAGCATTTAACTGCCTCACAAAACTGATAAATATATTTACCAACACATGTATTTTGCTGTATTCATATCTGTGTTAACCTTAATATGTAAATGGAATTAACTACTGTATTTAAATGTATTTTAGTTATATTTTGATGTATTCTGATAAGAGAAGAAACAAATATCCTTTGTATGACTAAAAATTTTATGCTTCACACTTCACGCCATGCAGCTTCCAGCATGACATTTTATGTTAATTACTCTTTAGTTACAGAAATATAAAATAGTTGATATTATCACGGTTTTGAGCTCACACCAGTATAACCAAAAGTTAAGTTACTGGAGTTGAGGATAGGTGAAAGCTTTCTGAAAAACTCTACTGGTAATAATTTAGTGGAACAAGCTAAAATGTTCTATCAAATTAGGGTATGAAAATACTTCTGCCAGTGTTGAAAACTAAAAAGTCACATAAAGTTAACATGTAGAGAGGCTGAAAATCAAACAAAGAATAGTCTACTAAGCAGATGGAGTAACAAAGTTGTAATTTATTTTCTTCCATTGTTGGCTAGTTGCTCTTTAGCTTCTAGCATAAAATATAGAGATAAGAGAAATATAATCAGATTGTTCTTTAGCTGGCTTTTAGCATAAGATTTTGTTGTTATGATAAGACCAACACATGTATTTAGCTGTATTTTGTTATTCTTGAATATGTGTAATGTATTTCAAACTCCCATTTCATTACCAAAATCTATTTTCTATATATACTTATATGTATTTAACTAACACTAACAATGATACATATAACTAACAGAGACAAGTGCTTAATGATCAATGTTTGGAGTCAAGAGGAGAGGGAAAAACTACATCAGAGGTGCTGTCCAACATACCATCTACAGGTCAAGAGGGTATATCTATAGAATTCTATGTATCTCAATTTGAGCTGGACAACAAGTTTCTTCCCAGTCAAATTCCAGAAACTAGAACTGTGATTCACAACAGTGCAAAAAAAGCTGAATGAACACAAATACCATCTCATAGGAATCAGCGACCAAGTAGATGGCACTCTTCGCCTTATGAGTCTAACTTCGACTCCGCAGGTAAGTGATTTTATAAACTTAAGATTCAACTTTCCTCGTGGTTTTTAACTTTAAAATTCCATAATCACGAATTCAATGAACAACAGGTACGTCAGTAAAATTGACCCCCATTTTTGAAAAAAGACACCCCTTTGAGGATGATTCAATAACGGGGCCACATCCTGTGTTTAATCATTCAGGAATATGACAAATGGGTTCGTGATGGTCTTCTAGCTAGACATGATCAGAGGTGAGTTTTCCCCCGGTATGTGTATTAAGTTTTTATATTTTTAAAAATGTATATAATATTTTTTATACCATACTTGTAGAAGTAATTTGGAAGACCATTACAATAAGAACAAGTCAATACTTCATATACCATTAGATTTTGGAGTTGATCAAGTTAATTCCAAAAATTAGTTTTACCTTCTATCGTTTGACGGGAAGCTATCGGATGACAACGTAAATTTTTCCCCTAACTGACTAATTTTCTTTGAATAACAACATGTTGTTTCATTCAGCTTTATTCAGTTGTATTATTCAGCTGTATTCAGTTGTATTTTGGTGTATTCAGATGTATTCAGCTATAGTCAGTTGAATTGAACTGTATTAATCACCTAGAGTCAGCTGTATTCAATTGCTATATTCAACTTTATTCAACATATGTATTCATCTGTATTCAGCTAATTTTAATTAAATTCAACTATTTTAATCAACTGTAGTCAGTTTTATTCAACTGCATTTGTATTCAGCTTTATTCAACATCTGTATTCATCTGTATTCAGCTAATTTCAATTAAATTCAACTGTTTTAATCAGCTGTAGTCAGTTGTATTTAACTGCAGTTGTATTTAGCTTTATTCAACTTCTATATTCAGATGTATTTAGCTATATTTCAGTTCAATTCAAATGCTTTAATCAGTTGTAGTCAACTGTATTCTATTGCATTTGCATTCAGCTTTATTCAACTTCTATATTTAGATGTATTTAGCTGTATTTTTAGCTGAATTCAAATGCTTTAATCAGCTGTAGTCATCTGTATTCAACCTAATTTCTATGTATCCAGCTGTATTCAGCTGTAGACAGTCATATTCAACTGTTTAAATCATAAGTAGTCAGTTGTATTATTCAATATTATTCACCTTAACATATTTTAAAAAAATACTGAAGTGTTTTAATCAGGTGTAGTAAGATGTAGTCAGTTGTAGTCAACAGTTTTATTCACATATAGTATGTTGTATTCAACTGTATTTGTCATATGTGTTTCTCTGTATTCAGCTATATTCTTTAATAGTTCAATTAATTGGACTCACACCATGTACTTACCTCTTTTGTGTATAGCATATTGACGTAATATTCTACTATTTGAGAAAGAAGGGAAAGTATAATCAAACAAGTAACTTCAAGTATACAACTCTTGATTGTATATTCAAGACAAGAATTGCTGAAATATTCAACAGGTATGCTGATACATATAGTAATGCTAATGTAGCCAAAGAAGAGGATGTGGTATGTGAGTACATAAAGGGCTACAGATTGCATGCTAATGTACCTTGGAATACTGTGGATAATGTCTTAATACCAGTCAACTTGAAGGACAAACTACACTGGGTATTGGTTGTTGTCTCCTTCAAGGAGAGATTTATCAAAGTGTATGACTCGTACATATCTGCAGGTCATGATGCCTATGTAGCTTCTGAGATTGATAATCTAGCTAAGCTTTTATCTCTGTATCTATCAATCAGTGGCTTTTACAGAGATAGTCAAGGCATAGATTGGTCTGCTTACTCAGCATACTCTGACAAGTCAGATAATGATCCATTTGAAGTTTTTTTCATATCAGATCTGCCTCAACAAAAATCTGGGAGCATGTAAGTATTCAATCATTATTCTTGTATGTTATATACAAATCTAATTGTATGCATTATTTTTAATTATTTCAATCAATTATTTTTTAGGAATTGTGGGGTGCATGTAGCAGCATACGCAGAGTTTCTCAGCACTCTTGGAGAGATTCCACAAACAACATTTGATTCCACTCTACTCCGTCAAAGATATGGTGCTCTCCTCTGGGACTATGTTATTCAGAAGATAGACGCTGATTCCATAAGCGAGAATGAAGTACCTTCAAAGATTGCTAGGCAAATAACAAAGTCAGATTCAAAGATGCAGATAGTGTTAGAGTAGCTTTAGGTTATTGTAATTTTGGAGTGTAGTTTCAAGAAAAATAGTGTTTTGAGTAGTTTTTGGTGTAGATGGTATTTAGTTTGAAAAACTTATCACTTTAACAACAGTGTTCGTGTATGACAATTGCAACTTTTCAATCGCTGTTTCAATGTTTTGTTCATAAGTATTCATGCTTATTCTTAAGTTTGTATTCGTATTTATCGTACAGGATTCAAGTATTATTAATACCAAGTAACTTTGCTTGAACAGGTTTTAGGCAATGAAAATGTTAATGTCAAAGTCAAAAACTTTATGTATGCTGATGGTAGGTTATATAAAAGAATTCATATGTATTTTTTTCTGAATTCGGTTGTATTTAGTTGTATTTAACTGTCAAATTCAGCTGTATTCAGTTGTATTCAATAACATTCATTCAGATGTATCTTTCAAGTTCAGTTAATACATATTAAAGAATACAAATTCAGCTGTATTAAACAGGTTTTATGTAATCAGTTGTATTCAGCTGTACTCAGTTGTATTCACCTGTTTTACTCAGCAGTAGTTAATTGTATTCAACTATATTATTCAGCTATATTCAGTTGTATTTTGATGTATTCATTTACATTCAGTGCTACTCAACTATATTATTCATAAAAATACAGCAGTTGTATCCCGTTCATATATATTTATCTGTATAAAAATACTTCAACTATATGTATTCAAAAACTATTCACGAAAGTCATTTTAGAATATGTTACTTGACAATGAGAATTTATTACTTGACAATGTCATCATATGTATTGACAAATCGTTGAAGCACCAATACATGTCAGAGTGTTAACTATTTATTACGTGGAACATTTCTACACGTTCGCTTGTTATGTCCTCCCTACCCACATATGCTACATGAATGTTAATTTTTCGACTGCAGCAATTCACTTAAAGTTTTATCGCGCTTCTTCTTTGGCCTTCCAGGAGTTCTTTTCTATTTGGGTGGTAGTACAACCTCCTCTTTAACATGTTCTGGTATATTCCAGTCATTTCTGTCTGGTAGCGGGTACACTGGCACATCGTATGTCATTACAATTATATTTGGTTTGTAATCCGATGTATTCGAATAATTTTTGCAGCATGTTGTATTCATATCAGATCTACGGAAAAATATGTCTTTTATGTGTTTGAATATAGTTGTATTCATATGTATTCATATGGTAGTTCTACTTAAAAAATGAGTATATTCAGTTGTATCCATGCCATTAATTCAGAAAATAATTAAGCTATATACAACAATGACATTAAAATATAACTTACAGTCATATGTGTAGACATTGCCTCATTCAAAGTCAACATATCCTCATATTTTTTTCCAAGCGTCGTGTATGTCTGTGTAGTTTCTTTGCGGTTACTACAATTCCAACGTCCAAACATCTTCCTAACTTCTTCAAGGAAGTCGTATATTGGCAATTCCCTTACTGAAACTAGTTCGACATTGATTGACTCAGCAATATTTGACGTCATTGTCCATCCCCTGCTAATAGGTGCATACAACCTAGCCCACTTTTTGTAACCAGCTAACTCTAAGTATTCTTTTACCCTATTATCTGCCTTCTCCACCTTCTCCATCAGGTTGTCAAATTCAACTTGTGTGTATGCTTTTGCCATTGAGAAGTATATCTCGCTCAACTTGGCATGGCTCTTTTTGAATTTCTTATATATGTTGTTCCATATATGCCATATACAAGCAAATGCGGTACATCTGGATACACTCTCGATGCAGATTTAATGATACTCTCATTTCTATCTGAAACGATGCACATGTTTTCCCTTTCACCGTATGCTATCTTGAATTGCTCAAAGGACCATGTCCAAGCAACATCGTTCTCTGAATCAATAACACCATATGCTAGTGGCAATATATGACCTGTAAATACAATTGAATATAATTATTTTTAAAACATGTATTTCAATATTTAAAATATTAACAGATTATATTATAATTCAGATACTCACCTGCACCATCCAACGTGCTTGCCGAAACGAATGTCCCGGTGTAGTAAGATTTTTGGTGACTTTCATCCACAACAACAATGGGTCTACAATGATCAAACCCCCTTATAAAAGCATACAAGGATATATACACGTACATGAATTCATTTTTTAGCGATTTTACCATTCTGATGTGGGAACCTGGATATGTCATATCCATTGTATATAAGTATCCTGGTAATTTTTTGTATGAATTAGCCGGTTCACCTCTCAGAAAATTCATTGCCTTTTCTTTAGCCCTCCACGCCAGCATGTAGCTAATATCTACACCTAAATCTGATTTTACATCATTAATAATATCCCTCGGAGTGTATTTCCTCTTATGGTTTGTAAGCTTAGGACTTATGATACCACCTATAAGGCTGCTACTAGCTTGCCGCTGCTCATACACCTTGTCCTTCAGCGTACATGTATGGTTATCATTGAATTCTCTCACCTTGAATAGTTCTAATTTGTTAATGCTTGAAGCCTTAAACCTCCATTCACAATATTCTGAAATACATAATAATACATAGTTGCAAAGAATTAATCATTTTACATTTGATTAGCATAATTGTTTACAAAAAATACTGCTCATATACAGACAAATACAATCTGACATAGATACATCCTGAATATATATATATATATATATATATATAAATAAATTTGTATACTACTGAATTTCATTATAGTTATATGCGTTTAAATACAATGAATACAACTGAATACACTTGTTTGTATATGCATACACTTAATACCACAGTAGACAAAATAAAAAAAATAATTAGAGCCACTGTTGTGTATTTATACCAGTAAAATCTATTTGAATACATGTATTTAAGGACCCTAAACAAACATATGTTTTCATCTGTGATCATAAAGAGGAAATACACAAACACGTATAAATACAACAACGTTAAACTTACACCTCGAACCAATAATAGAAAATACAAAGCAAACAAATATTTAAATACATGCAAACCTGACATCATTGGACCTATCAACCCAGAATTGAAACCTTTGAGCTATAACATAATTCTCCATCACCTCTTTCAATGTAGCCTTATCCTTATAAACTTGTCCAGCCATAACCTCCCTTTGATTAGTTTTTGAAATTATCAAATCCTTGTGGAGTTTGAACACTCCAATCGCTTCTCCTGAATTGACAAAATCTAGAGACAGTGTATCATCTGTATCAGAATCGTACCTTTGAACTGCTTCGTCTATTTGCACAATGTCGCTTTGATTTAAACTACCTCCGGATATAAGATCTTTTTCGATAGTTGTTATGCACAAAGGATACATCACAAATTCTCTGTTCTCTTTTTTCAATTCTACATACACTTTGTAACCCACATCATTGTGTATTTCCATTAGCGTGCAATTTCCTTCTACTTTGTATTGTATTTTAATGGTCTTTGAGCTCAAATCTATACCAGTTGATTAGAAATTGAAGCAACCAGATCATTAAAGGATGCATACTCCTTTATCAGTATTCCCTCAATTGAAAAATTAATGTAATTGCCCTCATCGTTCCACTTGCCAGAATGATGCAACAAAACTATTAAACTAGCCATATGTATAGACGAACTATACCTTATTTTGTATATAATTTGTATCAATCGAAAAAAAGGAGAAGAGAATGGAAGAAGTTCGATCAGATGTTGCTCTGGTTTTTCGCTCTTTTCACGTTTCTGAGTTGCTTTCTTTGAGTAGAATACAGATTATTGTGTACTCGTTTTAGTTTGTTGAGCTAAATTAGGAGACTATCATGTGATTTGATTTTCTTCTGTTTTTAACCAGTTTAACTTCCCAGATTTTGCGCAAATATGTTACTGTATTTCACGTTAATTCCGCTTGAATACAACTAAATACATATAAAACTTAGCTGGATTTCCCATTTTTACGCAATTTTTATTGTTGTATTAACGAATACAACAACTTAAATACATGAAATACATTATATAAAAACATAAAAGGTATCTATAATACGTAATATATCAAAGAGTATCTATAAATGACTAATTAGACCTAAAAGATGGTGCTTTATGAAAAATTCTCAATTAAAAACCTTTCTTTCTTTTTCTTGATTTTTGCAATGTTAGTCATTTTAAACTCTAATTTAGTTTAATCTAATTTGTATGGCCAAATTATCTATCTATTCTTCCTAATTAATTAACTAACCTAAGAATGCTTTTTTATTTTTTATTTTTTTTAGTTTAAAATGATGCATTTAGCAATGTAATTAATTTTTAAATGCAAATTAAGCCTAAGATGGCATGAAACAAAAATGTGATAATTTTTATGGTTTTTCTCATGATTTTAAATTATTAAAAATGTATGAAATGCAACTAAATAAAGAAAAACTCTTAAAAATTAATTAAAATTATTTTGATATATTTTTAGGAGTTATTTTCATGTAGGGCAAAAATTAGGTGCTCACTCCTATTAGATAAGATGAGATGATACGTCAGTAACAAAACTACTAACAAGAAGCTAGCTGCTCAACAACGGAGGGGGGAGTTAGTCGAGGAATCATTTCTTTTTTTCACTAAGTTATTGTTTGGGCATCTTAGCATATGATTTAGGTTGTTTGACAATTGCTGACAATCGATAGAAAATGTTGAGCAAAACTGTTTGCCTAAAGAATGAAGTTAATCCGTAATGATATAGGTTATTAAGTTTTAAATTAATAATATATATATATTTTATGAATTTCTTAAGATAGAATTTGAATCAAAATTCCTGAATTCGGCCCAACCCAACCTGTAGACTAAAGTCTAGCTCCGCCGCCAGTCCGTAACATCAAAATTCCTGGGTTGGCAATCTAACCATTTAACTACACAGCCTTCTCCAACGATAATTTGATAAGATTTCCTGTCACCACCTACCCCTAACAACTTCCCCCTTTGCCTAGTCAAAAATTTTATTCGTAACTTATCTGAAATATTTTTTACACAACTGTTATATATATTGACAAGATTCTTAAGTGGCATGTAATACATTTCAACGCTTGCAGAATTCTTTTCGAGTTCATTTTCGTGTAGTAAAATATGTTCACTAGAGACACATTATTATTCTACTATAACCATTTTTTGTCACACATTCTATTCACATTTGACCTATTAAATTTTAGGATACACGACAGCAAAATCTAAGGATCAGTAAGCAAATGATCAATCATATCCCTTTCAATCTTAGTAAATTTTTTTTTTTAATTTCAAATCAAAACAAACGATCAATCATATCCGAGTAACTATTATACTCCCTCCGGTCCAAAATAAGTGATTTTTTTGGATGTTTTCACACAAATTAAGAAATTCACCTTTTAGCATTAATTAGCAATGGAATTGATCATATTAACCTTTACTATCTCACATAAACACTCCTAACACATATTCCAATACTATTTACTCCAAGGACAATGTAGGAAAAAATAATTAATTCATTCTTGAAATCTGAAAAAATCACTTATTTTGGACCACAAGAAAAAGGCCAAAAAATCACTTATTTTGGACCGGAGGGAGTTTTAAATATGAGAACGAAGGGAAGAGAACAGAAAGTCGTAAAGTACAAATGCTAATTTAAATCTTTATTTTATGTAACCTAGGATTTGGCGCGGTAGGAAGAGTGTGATTTTTCTGGAGTGATCCGAGTTCCAAGTAGTAATTGAAAAATAAATAAAGAGACATACGTGGGCCAAAACATAAAAATAATTTAGGAATTCCCGAGGAACATACCGGCCATTTGAAAAAAAAAAAAA
>MU756360.1:17251-29893 GCA_026770625.1 Nicotiana glauca | reverse complement strand
GGCTTGGTATGTGTGTGGGGGGGTGGGGGGGAGGAAGAAGATAAAAGATAAAAACGTATTGTAGACAAAATTTGTAGACAATAAATTTGCGTCGAGAAAATAAAATCAAGACCGAAAAATATCGCTATAATCGTAGTATTTTATTTTAAATATTTGAGTGTTACAATCTGTATGAATCATCTGATTCGTCTTTCCAATTATAAATAGATTCAAGGCCCTTTGAGCTTGATCTTGAATCTATGTTTGTTGCCACGAATAATAATCTTGAATTTAACTAGCACGAACTTTGATTTGAACTCGCACTCCTTGAACCTTGATTTGTTCTTCATTCTTGAGCTTGAACTTGATTTGTTCTTCGTTCTTGAGCTTGAACTTAATTGCTTGAAGCTTGAAACTTGTGGAGGAATTTGTAGTGTTTGATCTATGAGCTCTTTCTTCCAACGTGTCACACTTTAATCGTAATGAAGGTATTTGACGCTCGAGTGGCAAGACGGATTCAACTCCATAAACGAGTGCATAAGGGGTCGCTTACAAAGAGATGCCTGGCTTGGACCCGAAAGTAGCAGTCCATCATCTTGCAATCAAAAATGGTGCTCGCCCTGTTAAACAAGCTCAAAGGCACTTTAAGTCGGAGTTGGTTACCTTGATTGAAATCGAAATTAACAAAATCATCGAAGCTGGCTTTATTCGTGAAGTTAAATACCTAACATGGGTTTTAAGTATTGTCCATAGAAGGAAGAAAAATGGCTAGATTCGAGTGTGCGTTGACTTTAGGGATCTTAAAAATGTGTGTCCGAAAGATGAATTCCCGCTTCCCATTCCAGAACTGATGATCGATGCTACTATTGGGTACGAGGCAATGTCATTTATGGACGGTTCATCAGGCTACAACCAAATTCACATGGCGCCAAAAGATGAAGAGCTTACTGTATTCCGCACCCTCAAGTGTTACAAGATAATGCCTTTTGGCTTGAAAAATACTGGTGCTACTTACCAATAGACTATGTAGAATATTTTTGATGATCTTCTCCACAAGAATGTCGAATTCTATGTTGACGACTTGGTGGTAAAATCAAGAGATAAGGGCGACCACTTGAAAGACTTGAGAATGGCGTTTGAGTTGCTCAGGAGGTACCAACTTAGGATGAATCTATTGAACTGCACCATTGGATTTACTTCCGGAAAGTTCCTTAGTTTCATTGTTCGACATCGAGTGATTAAAATTGATTAAGCCAAAGTAGATGCAATCTTGAAAATGCCCGAGCCTCGGGACATTCACGAATTGAAAAGTCTGTAGGAAAAGTTAGCGTACCTTAGGAGATTCAACTCAAACCTAGCTGGGCGGTACCAACCATTCAACCGCCTTATGAAAAAAGGTGTCCCTTTCAAATGGGGCCAAGGCGTGTAGCAATGCCTTTGAGAGCATTAAATCCTACTTGATGAAGCCTTTTATTTTGGCAGCCCCTATACTTGGAAAGCCGTTGTACTATACGTTTCAGCACAAGAAAGGTCTGTTGGAGCGCTGTTGGCCCAAGAAAATAGTGAAGACAAAGAAAACTCCATTTACTACTGTAAACATGTAATTTTTGACCTCCCACGTCTTCAAACTATATTAGCAGTTTCGCATATTTTATATATTTATTTAAGTTATTTGAATTTTTTTAGGATTCTAATATAGTATTTTTATTGTTATTTAGTATTTGAAAAATCGAAAACACAAAAAATAGTTTCAAGTATATTTAAGTTAAGGTTAATTAGTACTTAATGTAGTAATACTATTTTTACCTATTTTTATTTTTATATGATCTTGAAAAATATCAACAATAGTTTCACAATATAATATTATTTATTTTAATTAAGTAGAGTTAGTTATGTATTTTATAGTATAGAATTTATATTATTTGTAGAAAAAAAATTAAGACTTTGGCCAAAATTTGGCCCAATTCGGACCTAGCCCATAATTTCTAATCCTACCCCTTCAGCACCTAACTAAAACCCTAGCAGCTAACACACATAGAGGGGACTCTCAATCTCTAGCCGAGAGGAACCCCTGTAAATCGGCTGCTCACCCGGATGAGAGGACATTTTCTCTTCCTTCTTCTTGAATAACACACACACGACACAGACAATGAAGGGAAAAAAGATGAGAAATCTGGAAAAAAAGGGGAAGCTAAAAGACCTAATCTTGAACGAGACGCGCAGCACCCACCAAAATCCTCTATCATCTCCCTCACTCTTCTTCATCTCTAAGCAGCAATCTCGATCTCAAAAAACATAGAACCTAAGTGCTGCTGCCTTCTTCCAAAAACACCTAACCAGCCATGGCCAAAACGACTTCATTCCTCATTTTATTCACCCAGTTTCGTCGGTAACAGTCAGGTGATAGCGATGGTTGAACAACATCGACGAGCCACCACTGTTTAACCATTTTCTGTCTAATGTTCTCACTCTGTTCTCTCGTTCACAGATCCGAAGGTAAATAAATAGAAAGTTTCAATTCTTCTTAGTCTCGAAATTCGAAAATACAAAAAAAAAAAAATCAAGTTTCCACTTTGACTTTGGGTTCCAAAAACATAGAGATTAGATGAGGATTGTTGACTGCTCCTGAGGTTCAAGTTCGTTGGTTCCAAATCAATTTCTATTGCTGTCTTGCTCGTTTGCTACTATCACGACCCCGGTTCTTCCTCCGTGAACTATCGTGACGGTACCTAGTCTCTACGACTAGGTAATCCTAACAAATGCGGAAATAACAATTTGCGAAAGAAATAATTAAAAATTAACATAACAATAAGGAAACAACATTTAAGATGTCGCTCGCCATATACAATACAAATCTCGAACCTACAACATTTTTTCCAAAACTCGGAATCTCACGAAACCACAAGCTTTTGGATGTCTACATGTATTTAACTCTAGAATGTCTAACAAAAGAAAATACAGAAGGGCAAATGTTTAAAGAGAGAATAGAGAGGGGCTCCTCGATCTGCATACGTGACAGATATACCTCGAAGTCTCTGGAACAGTCGTCTTGCCTCAACGGTGATAGGACTGAGTCGAAGTACCTGGATCTACACATGGAAAACATGCGCAGAAAGGGCATGAGTACACCACAACGGTACTCAATAAGTGCCAAGCCTAACCTCAGTCGGGTAGTGAGGAAAAAGGTCAGGGCCCTATTGAGGTTAAATAAAACATAAGGTTCAACAGTGTAGAACAAAACAATATAAATAAGTACAACAGTAAAAGTAACAAAGGATAGAAAGAACAGCAACAACTATTACAGAGACCAAATAAACACATAAATGATATACAGTCAACACAAAGATAACAACCGGGGATCTCCCAGGATACCGTCCTGTAGTCCCAAATATAAATATCTAGTGGATCTCCTGGGATATCGTCCCGTAGTCCAACTCATAATGCGAGGGGATCTCCCGGAATACCTATCCGTAGTCCCAAATGTAAATACTCAGTACAGGGGGAATCTACCGAGTGCAGTCCCGTAGTTTCAATGTAAATGTGTAGGTAGATCTCTCGGAATACCGTTCTGTAGTCCCAAAGTAAACATACATGGGGATCTCCCGAGATACCGTCCCGTGGTCCCAAAGTGAACATACAGCAATAACAAGAAGAGTACACAGTTCAATTCAAGTTCCATACCAAGGTAAGACAGGTATTTCTAACCTAGCGTGCAGCACGTAATCCAAAAAAGGTAGTTTGAGCAAGTAAGGCAATTAAGTCAATTAGACATGCTTCCCTAAGCTAAGAACATGCTTAAATTGCAAGTAGTATAAACATGAAAAGAAACATACATTTAATTACTTAATGAAAATCGGATTTTCAACAATTAGCACAAGTATGCACTCGTCACCTCACGTACAAAGTATTTCAATTATCAATAATACCAAATCCTAAGGGAAAGGTTCCCCACACAAGGTTAGGCAAGCCACTTACCTCGAACAAATCAACCCGAAACCACGTTCTTTCCACGAGTACTCGAATCAAAATGGCCAAAATATATTCAATTCGATTGCATAAAGTAAATAACACTTCAAGTAACTGATTCTACAAACAAATTCTAAGCTAATACGCGAAATTAAGTAAAATGACCAAAATGCCCTTCGGGCCCAAGCCTCGGAATCGGGTAAAATTTACATTTTCAGAATCCTCATACTCTCACGAGTCCAACCATACAAAAATTATCCAAATCCAATGTCAATTCCCCAATCAAAACTCGAATATTTGGTCTAAGAACTTTCCCCCAATTTTCATACAAATTCCAAAATTAGTGATGAATTCATGTTTAGATTATTGACTTACAAGCAAAAAGGAGTTAAGAATCGTTACCTAATCGATATCTCTAAAAATTCCTCAAAACCTCGCTCAAATCCGAGCTCCAAAGCTTAAGTTTTGATAAAAATGGCCAAACCCTCGTTTTTGAAATTTTAATACTGCCCAGGTGTTTGTACATCACGATCGCGTAAAATGAGGTGCGATTGCGAAGAGGAAAATTTGATGGCTCCTAAACTGGGCTATGCGAACGTGTGATGAAGCACGCGAATGCGGAATAGGGAAAGGCAGGCTTACGCGTTTGTAGACAGGACAATGCGAACGCGTAGAGGAAATGGTCACAGTACCCCCTACTCCTAGTTCTACTACGCGAATAGAGGGATGCGAACGTAAAGGAGGAGGGGAAAGACTTCCGCGATCGCGAGCCAAAACATGCGAATGCGAAGTACAATTAAATGATCCTCCAAAATTACACTACGCGAACACGGAGGGAAGGGCACGAACGCGATTAAGGAAACCAGATACCAGCAGTTCTGCAATTCCAACAAGTTTTAAAATGACCCATTGAGCATCCGAAACACACTCGAGGCCCCCGGGACCTAAACTAAACATGCCAACCAATCCTAAAACATCATTCAAACTTATTCCAATCTTTGGAACTCTCAAAACACCATCAAGCCACCAATTTTACATCGGATTTAAGCCTAAGAATTCTTAAAACTCTCAAAATTCTTTCGATCAAAAAGTCTAACAAACCTCGTCTGAATGACCTGAAATTTTGCACACACGTCACATTCAACACTACAGAGCTACTCCAACTTGTCTAATTCCATTACGACCCCAATATAAAAATCTCACTATCGAATCGGAAACTTAAAAAATTTAACTTTCGGCATTTCAAGCCTAAATTAGATACGGACCTCCAAAACACAATCCAAACACGCCCCTAAGCCCGAAATCACCCAACAGAGCTAATGGAACCAAAATAATTCCATTCTGAGACCGTCTTCATAATGCTCCGACTACGGTCCAATTTCTAAAACTTAAACTCATATTTAGGGACTAAGCGTCCCAAAACTCTCTGAAACTCAAAACCAAACATCCCGACAAATCAAAATAGCAGAAACGAACACGGGAAAAGCAGTTAATAGGGGATCGGGGCGTTAATTCTTAAACCGACCAGCCGTGTCATTACATCTTCCTACACTTAAACATCTGTTACTCCTCGAACAAGCATAGAGACATACCTGAAGTAGTGAAAAGATGAGGGTAACGGCTGCACATATTCTGTTCGGTCTCCCAGGTCACCTCCTCGACCGACTAACCCCTCCACTGAACCTTTACTGATGCAATGTTCATTGACCTCATCTTTTGAACCTGCCTGTCAAATATCGCCACTGGTTCCTCAACATAAGATAGATCCTTGTCCAACTAAACTAAAATGAAATCCAACACATGCGACGGATCACCGCGATACCTCCGGAGCATTGAAACATGAAATACTGGATGAACTCCTGCCAAGTTGGGAGGTAAGGCAAGCTCATAAGCAACCTCCCTAATACACCGTAATATCTCAAAAGGACCAATAAATCTCGGACTCAACTTCTCTTTCTTCCCAAATCTCATGATGCCCTTCATAGGCAAAACCCAAAGCAGAACCCGATCTCCAACCATATAGAAACATCACGAACCTTCCGGTCTGCATAACTCTTCTGTCTGGACTGGGCTGTACAGAGTCTATCTTGAATCACCTTAACCTTCTCCAAAGCATCCTGAACCAAGTTTGTGCCCAATAATCTAGCCTCGTTCGGCTCGAACCAACCCACCGGGGATCTACACTGTCTACCATATAAAGCCTCATACGACGCCCTATGAATGCTGGACTGATAGCTATTATTGTAGGAAAACTCTGCAAATGGCAAGAACTGATCACAAGACCCTCCATACTCAATCACACGCGCACGGAACATGTCCTCAAGAATCTAAATAATGTGCTCGAATTGTATATCCGTCTGCGAGTGAAATGTTGTACTTAACTCCAGCCGAGTACCTAAATCATAATGTACGTCTTTCCTAAACCGTGATGTGAACTGAGTACCCCTTTCTGAAATGATGGAAACTGGAATACCATGCAGACGAACGATCTCCCGGATATAAATCTCTGCCAATCGCTCCGAAGAATAGGTAGTACACACATGAATGAAGTGTGCGGACTTGGTTAGCCGATCCACAATCACCCAAATGGCATCGAACTTCCTCAAAGTCCGTGGGAGTCCAACTTCGAAGTCCATGGTGATCCGCTCCCACTTCCACTCCGGAATCTCTATCTACTGAAGCAACCCACCCGGTCTTTGGTGCTCATACTTCACTTGATGACAATTGAGGCATCGAGCTACAAACCCAAGTATATCTTTCTTCATCCACCTCCACCAATAATGCTACCTCAAATCCTGGTATATTTTTGCGACACCCGGATGAATGGAATACCGCGATCTATGGGCCTCTTCTAGAATCAACTCCTGAAGCCCATCAACATTGGGTACACAAATCTGACCCTGCATCCTCAATACCCCATTATCACTAATAGTCACATCTCTGGTGTCACCATGCTAAACCTTGTCCTTGAGGACAAGCAAATGAGGGTTATCAAACGGACGCTCCCTGATACGATCAAATAATCAAGAGCGAGAAACCACGCAAGCTAAAACCCGTCTGGGCTCCGAAAGATCCAATCTCACAAACTGGCTGGCTAAGTCTTGAACATCCATCGCCATAGGCCTCTCCGATGCTGGTAAATAAGCCAAACTCCCCAAATTCTCTACCCGACGACTCAAAGCATCAGCCACCATATTGGCCTTGCTCGGGTGATACAAAATAGTGATATCATAGTCCTTCAGCAACTCTAACCATCTCCCCTAGCACAAATTAAGATCCTTTTGCTTGAAAAGGTGTTGCAAGCTCCGATGATTAGTATAAATCTCACAAGGCACACCATACAAATAATGACGCTAGATCTTCAAAGCGTGAACAATAGCTGCTAACTCAAGATTATGGAAATGATATTCTTCTCATGTACCTTCAACTGTCTGGATGCTTAGGCAATCATCCTACTATCCTACATCAAAATCGCTCCAAAGCCAATCCTCAAGGCATCACAATAGACAGTATAAGACCCTGAACCTGTAGGCAATATCAAAATTGGGGATGTAGTCAGAGCTGTCTTGAGCTTCTGAAAGCATGCCTCATATTCTTCCGTCCACTGGAACGGAGCACCCTTCTGGGTCAACCTGGTCATAGGGGCTGCAATCGATGAAAAACCCTACATAAAATGACGGTAATAACCCACCAAACCAAAAAAATTACAGATTTCGGTAGCTGGGGATGGTCTGGGCCAACTCTGCACTGCCTCCACTTTCTTCGGGTCTACCTTTATCCCCTTACTAGAAGCTACGTGGCCCAAGAATGCCATGGAATCTAACCAAAACTCACATTTCGAGAACTTAGCATATAACTTTTTCTCTCTCAAAGTCTGGAGCACTGCCCTCAGGTGTTGCTCATGATCTTCCCGACTCCGGGAATACACCAGAATATCATTAATAAAAATAATGACGAACGATCAAGATATGGTCGGAACACACTATGCATCAAATGCATAAAGGCTACTGGGTCATTGGTCAACCCAAATGACATAACAAGGAACTCGTAATGACCATACCGAGTCTAAAAGCAGTCTTTTGGATATCTGGCTCCCGAATCTTAAACTGATGATAACCTGAGCACAAGTCAATCTTAGAAAACACTCGTGCACCCTGAAGCTGGTCAAAGAAATCATCAATACGAGGCAAAGGATAATGGTTCTTCACTGTAATTTTGTTCAACTGGCAATAATCAATGCATATACGCATAGAACCATCCTTTTTCTTCACCAACAAGATAGGATCACCCCAATGTGATGCAATGGGCCTAATAAAACCCTTACCAAGCGATTCCTGTAACTGATCCTTCAACTCCTTCAACTCAGGAGGAGCCATACAATATGAAGGAATAAAAATGGGCTGAGTGCCCGGCAATAGATCAATGCCAAAATCAATATCTTTGTCGGGCGGCATGCCTGAAAGGTCAGCTTGAAACACATCAGAAAAATCCGGCACTATCGGGACTGAATCAACTGTAGGGGTATCAATAGTGACATCTCTCACATAAGCTAGATATGCGTCACACCCCTTATCAACTATTCACTGAGCCTTAAGGAAAGAAATAACTCTATTGGGAGTATGATCTAAAGCACCCCTCCACTCAACACGCGATACACTTGGCATATCCAGTCTTACGGTTTTGGCGTGACAATCAAGAATAGCATAATGGGGAGACAACCAGTCCATGCCTAAGATAATATCGAAATCTACCATGCTGAGCAATAATAAATCAGCTCTGGTCTCAAAACCATAAAGAGCAACAAAACACGACCGATAAATCTAGTCCACAATAAGAGAATCTCCCACAGGAGTAGAAACATAAATAGAGGAACTCAAAGAATCCCGAGATACACCCAAATGCAGAGAAAAATAAGAAGACACATAAGGATAAGTGGATCTTGGATCGAATAGAACCAATGCATCTCTGTGACAAACCAGGACAATACCTGTGATGACAGAATCAGAGGCAACAACCTCGGTACGGGCAGGAAGGGCATAGTATCTATCCTGGCCTCCCCCTTTAGGGCGACCTTTACCTCCCCGACCTTCACCCCTAGCTGGCTGAGCAGGTGGGGTAGCAACTAGTGCTGTAATCATAGCTTGAGAACTTTGCGGGGCATGTTGTGGCTGAGGAGTCTATGGAGGTGCACCCCTCCTAAGTCTTGGGAAATCCCTCACCATATGGCATGTGTCACCACACTCAAAACAAGCTCTGGGAGGATATGGCGGCTGTGACTGGCTCGGGCCAGGTCAGCTGGACTGACCACTGAAAGCACCCCGCGCAGGAGGTGCGCTAGATACCGGAGGTGCATAATAAGGCTCATGAGGCCTAGGAAGAGCTAGAATACCACTGGCTACTAGAAGAGATGAATAAACATGAAGACTCATATAACCCCTACCATGACGACATGCAGCTGGGGCACGGGCACCAGAATAATGGCTCGACTATCGAGATCGCTTGGCCTCCCTCTCATCTCTCTCCCTAGCATGCATACCCTCAATCGTCATAGAAATGCTCACCACCTACTGATAAGAGATATCCATATCCAACTCCCGAGCCATTCTAGACCTAATGCTGGGAATAAACCCCTTAACAAACCGGCGAACCCTCTCACGAACAGTAGTAACCAAGGCAGGGGCATGTCTAGATAAGCTAGTGTAACGGACATCATACTCCGAGGCAGTCATAGTACCTCGGCATAAATGCTCAAACTTTGCACGCCATGTGTCCCTGAGTCTCTGAGGAACAAACTTTCTCAGGAACATATCTGAAAACCAAGTCCAAGTTAGTGAAGCTACCTCATCTGGACTATCTAACTCATAGGTACGCCACCACTCATAGGCGGCTCCTCGAAGCTGGAAGGCAGTAAAAGAAACCCCAATAGATTCTAATATACCCATAGTGCGGAGGATACTGTGACACTCCTCTAGAAATCCCAAGGCATCATCTGATGCTAACCCACTGACAAACCATAGGATCATACTTTTTGAATTTCTCAAGTCTCCGCTGCTCATCCTCTGAAGCTGCTGCCCTGTCCTCGGGCTGACCTGGGACTACAAGCTGTACAGGAATAATCTCAGGAACCTGATCAACATGCACTCACTGCTCAGCAGTGTGGGCGGCGGGATTCTGTGCTCCTCCCCTGGCCTGAGATGTAGCTACAGCAAGGGAAAGTAACCCTGCCTGTGCTAGAATGGTGTACATGCTCATAAACTGCGGAAGAGTCTCCTAACGTGCTGGAGTAGTTGTAGCTGTAGGTGTATCAGGTGTCTGAACTCTGGCTGGAACTGCTTGTGGTACCTCGGTGACAGCTCGCGCGGGTGCTCTTGCTACACCGCGTGCACGTCCTCGACCTCTACCCTGGCCCCGGCCTCTGACTGCTGCAGTAGGGGGCGCGGGTGCCTGATCATCTCGGGTAGCACATGACCTCAGTGGGAGAATAGAAGACAGAAGTTTAGAATTGTGATATCAAAAATCTCGTAGGACAAGGATATCAAATGAAGTGGAATTTTCCTAATAGTTACATAGCCTCTCGTAGATAAGTACAGACGTCTCTATACCGCTCCACGAGACTCTAATAAACCATTTTGTGATTCTACAAGTATCTAACTCCAGAATGAGGAAAACCAGCTTGTAAAAACTAACCTAACAATAAGGAAACAGTATTTAAGATGCCGCTCGACATATACAATACAACTCTCGAACCTACAACATTTTTTCCAAAACCCGAAATCTCACGAAACCATAAGCTTTTGGATGTCTACAAGTATCTAACTCCAGAATGTCTAACAAAAGAAAATACAGAAGGGCAAATGTTTAAAGAGAGAATAAAGAGGGACTCCTCGATCTGCGGACGCGACAGATATACCTCGAAGTCTCTGGAACAGTCGCCTCACCTCAAAGGTGATAGAACTGAGTCAAAGTACCTGGATCAGCACATGAAAAACATGCGCAGAAAGGGTATGAGTACACCACAGCGGTACTTAGTAAGTGGCAAGCCTAACCTCGGTTGGGTAGTGACGAGGAAGGTCAGGTCCCTACTGAGGTTAAATAAAATATAAGGTTCAACGGTGTAGAGCAAAAAAATATAAATAAGTACAATAGTAAAAGTAATACATGATAGAAAGAACAACAACAACTACTACAGAGGCCAAATAAACACAGAAATGAAATACAACTCAACACAAAGATAACAACCGAGAATCTCCCAGGATACCGTCCTGTAGTTCCAAATATAAATATCTAGTGGATCTCCCGGAATATCGTCCCGTAGTCCAACTCATAATGCGAGGGGATCTCCCAAAATACCGATCCGTAGTTCCAAATGTAAATACTCAGTATAGGGGATTCTACCAGGTGCAGTCCCGTAGTTCCAGTGTAAATGTATAGGGGGATCTCCCAGAGTACCGTTCCATAGTCAAATAGTAAACATACAAGCGGATCTCCCGAGATACCATCCCGTAGTCCCAAAGTAAACACATAGCAACAACAAGAAGAGTACACAGTTCAATTCAGGTTCCATACCAAGGTAAAATAGGCATTTCTAACCTAGCATACTGCACGTAATCCAAATAAGGCAGTTTGAGGAAGTAAGTCAATTAAGTCAATTAGACATGCTTTCCTAAGCTAACAATAGGCTTAAATTGCAAGTAGTAATAACAGGAAAAGAAACATACTTGTAATTACTTAATGAAAACTGGATTTTCAATAATTAGCACAAGTACACACTCGTCACCTCACATACAAGGCATTTCAATTATCAATAATATCAGATCCTAAGGGGAAGGTCCCCCACACAAGGTTAGGCAAGCCACTTACCTCGAACCGACTCAAAATCAACCCGAAACCACGTTCTTACCATGAGTACTAGACTCCAAATGCCCCAAATCTATTCAATTCAATTGTATAATGTGAATAACACTTCAAGTAATTGATTCTACAAATAAATTCTAAGCTAATACGCGAAATTAGGTAAAATGACAAAAATGCCCCTCGGGCCCACGCCTTAGAATCGGGTAAAATTTATATTTTCAGAATTCTCATACTCTCACGAGTCCAAACATACCAAAATTATCCAAATTCAATGCCAATTCCCCAATTAAAATTTGAATTTTTGGTCTAAGAACTTTTCCCCTATTTTCAAACAAATTTTGAAATTAATGATGAATTCATGTTTAGATTAATGGGTTACAAGAAAAAAGGAGTTAAGATTCGCTACCCAATTGATATCTCTGAAAATCCCTCAAAACTTCGCTCAAATCCAAGCTCCGAAGCTTAAGTTTCTATAAAAATGGCAAAACTCTCGTTTTTGAAATGTTTAATACTGCCCAGGTGTTTGTACATCGCGATCGAATAAAATGAGGTACGATCGCGAAGAGGAAAAATCTGATGGATCCTGAACTGGGCTATGCGAATGCATGATGAAGAACGCAAACGCGGAAGAGTGAAAGGCAGGCTTACGCGTTCGCAGACAGGACAATACGAACACGTAGAGGAAATGGTCACAATACCCCACGCTCGTAGTTCTACTACTGATGATAGGCTATAATTACGTGTTTTAGTCGATTATTACACTCTAATTTAATGCACTTTAGTTGAGTTTGCGCTTTAATCGCTAGTGTTTTGCACTAATTGTGTATTTTATGCCTTGTAGGT
>MU756360.1:0-13777 GCA_026770625.1 Nicotiana glauca | reverse complement strand
GTGATAGTGAACAGCTGTAGCTAAACCTTAGTTCTCTGTGGGATTCGACTCCGGACTTGTAAACCGGATTATATTTGCAACGACCGCATTGTCCTTTTTATAAGGTATAGTTGGGCGTGATCAACTACGCGAACACGAATAGAGGGATGCGAACGTGAAGAAGGAGGGGGCAGACTTCCGCGATTGCGAGCCAAAACATGAAAATGTGAAGAATAATTAAATCATCCTCCAAAATTACACTACGCGAACGCGGAGGGAAGGCCGCGAACGCGATTAAGGAAACTAGATACCAGCAGTTCTACAATTCCAACAAGTTCCAAAATGACCCGCTGAGCATCCGAAACACACTCGAGGCTCCCAGGAACTCAACCAAACATGCCAACCAATCCTAAAACATTATTCAAACTTGTTCCAATCTTCAGAACGCTCAAAACAACATCAAAACACCAATTTTACATCAGATTCAAGCCTAAGAATTCCAAAAACTCTCAAATTACTCTTTCAAGCACACAGTCTACCAAACCTCGTCCGAATGACCTGAAATTTTGCACACACGTCACATTCAACACTACGGAGCTAATCCAACTTCCAGAATTCTATTACGACCCCAATATCAAATTCTTACTATCGAACCGAAAACTTTAAAAATTCAACTTTTGGTTTCAAGCCTAAATTAGATACGGACATCCAAAACACAATCCGAACACGCCCCTAAGCCCGAAATCACCCAACAGAGCTAACATAACCAATGAAATTACATTCCGAGGCCGTCTTAACACTGCTCCAACTACGGCCAATTTTTAAAACTTAAACTCTCATTTAGGAACTAAGTATCCCAAAACTCTCCGAAACTCAAAACCAAACATCCCAGCAAATTAAAATAGCATAAAAAAATACGGAAAAAACAGTTAATAGGGGATCAATGTGTTAATTCTTAAAATGACTGGTCGGGTCGTTACAGCTTCTGAACGCACGAATTTCAGCACCAGATTTGCTTGTAATAGCTTCTGAACAAGGTTAATCGAGAGTTTAATTTAGGTTCATCTTTTCTCAATCTCTCTGTTGTCCGCAATGTTATTGTGATTGAAAAATGGTGATGCCCTATTCTCTTGGTTACTGTGATTGTAGTCTCAATTTACCCTTAGGGACATATATTTGATATTTTATTCTTGTCGTTGGAAATTCGGTTTTGTTTAGTGATATGTTCGAACATGAGCAATTGGAAATTAGGTTCTTTAGGTTATAACTTCATTCACGGGTGATCGACTTAATTTCAATTTGTCGATGCTTTGATTCATCGGCCTTTGCTAGTTTTTATGTGATGCTTGTGCCAATTTGTTTCCCTTCTCATCGCGAAATGCATTTTTAAGTCCCATATTCTCGAAACTGTACATCTGCTGCATCAGTGAGAAGTCCCTTTGAATATTTTGCTTGTTTCCCTGAGATTACGCATAGGGTGAAATAATTCAGTTGATTTCTTCAAAAGCCTATGTCAATTGTTCTTTAAGCCGATTTAGGCAATTACTCTTGGTGTCGAAAGTTGATAAGGATGTCTTCAGTGATCCATGTAGTGCGTGATACATTGTTCTATCAAGTTTTTTTCAGTTTTATAATTTTAAATGAATCTACACCTTCTCATATTTGTTGAACTAGAACTTCTCTGTTGATCCATGACTGCCCTGAATAATTCATTTTACTTGGACTTGTGAATTGTTTTCTTGCATAGTCAGTTCGATCACGAGTTCAGTAAATCAAATAGGGTGCATTTTTGGAAAGGGTGTGGCATTAATTAACTGGTATTGGACTGATGATCGCGTTTAATCTCTTGTGTTGCAAGCCATCAAAATTTTTTCTTGTGCATAGTTGATACTTTAAAAATGTGAAAAGTTTGGATTAGTTTACCCTCATCATGGTATAGATTTCGCTGTTAGAGATGAATTTGTTCATGTCTCTTCACTGGATTTTCCAGAAACCATGCAATTGTTTTGACAAATTAATTGTAGACTTGATTATGTGTTGATTGTCGTTGTTCTGGTGAATTGGCACGCGAAGAATGCGAGTTTTGGAATTAGAGGTTGTAATCTTGTTTGATATAACTGGGTATGCATGAGAAGGTTAATTTGAATTAAATGAGTTGATGTGGCAAAGTTACGGTAATTACTTTGTGAAAGTAAAGAGTTGATTCTTGATTTATGTCTCTCTTGTTCGTTTTTTTTCTGTTCCCTATTTTCTTTTCTTCTACTTTGTTTTCTATGTGAGGTACTATATTTGTATATACAGATAATTTGAATAAGTATTATGGCCTATGTAACGTAAGTGATTGTGTACACGTTCGCGTGACATAATTACAATTTTTAAAATAAATCGAGGTATGCGTTCCCGCAACCTCGGCCAACTTTCTTAATATTAATAAAGCGTTATTAATTATGGACACGTACGTGTGATATGATTCTTGACGCGCCAACCAAATGAGTATACGTACGTGTGACTCGTCTTTTCTTAATTAAAAGAGAAAATGCACATAGGTCCTAAAACACATAATTAACAATTTAATTAAGCCAGGTATGATTAAAGCGACCGTGCTAAAACTACGGAACTCGAGAATGCCTAACACCTTCTCCCGGGTTAACAGAATTCCTTACCCGGTCTTCTAATTTTGCAGACTTTTGAACAGAGTCAATCTTCCTCGATTTGGGATTAAAAATAAACTGGTGACTTGGGACACCATAAATTATTCCAAGTGGTGACTCTGAATTAATTAAATAATATCATTTCGATTATTGTCACTTTAATTGGAAAAACTCCCTTATGCCCTTTCGGGTAAAAAGGATGTGTGATAGCTCTGGCGACTCTGCTGAGGAATTTACTACTTAAACAGGATGATGACACCAGATAAGCTAAATTATTCGCCAATTGAAAAGTTATGTTTCACGCTAGTCTTCTCAATCCAAAAGTTGAAGCACTACTTTCAAGCTCATGTCGTTCATTTGTTTCTACAGCAAATCCCATCAAGTTCGTGATGTCAAAACTTGTCCTTAGTGATCGACAACATGGTGGTACCTCCAGTTTCAATAATTTGAAATCATGTACATCCCTCAAAAAGCTATAAAAGGACAAGCATTAGTGGACTTCTTGGCAGATCACTCTATACCTGATGATTGGGAGCTAACTGATGAACTACCTGATCAGGACGTAATGGTCGTTGAAGTTCAACCTCCACGGAAGATATACTTTGATGGTGCTGCGCTTCGTGGAGGAGCTGATGCTGTTGTAGTATTTGTCACTTCCCAAGGTGAAGTCTTGCCTTACTCCTTCACCTTAACACAACTCTGTTCCAACAATGTTGCTGAGTATCAATCATTAATACTTGGGCTTGAAATGACCGTTGATATGAAACAATTGCAATTGTAACTCTTTGGTGACTCCCAGGCAGTGGTCAATCAGCTTTTAGGTAGTTACAAGGTCAAGAAGCCCAAACTACATCCATATCATGAATACGCTAAAAATATTAATGGGGTGGCTTGGTGATGTGACTATTCATCATGTGCCAAGGAAAGAAAATAAGAAGGCTGATGCTTTAGCTGTCCTTACTTCATCGTTAATCCTACCTGATCCAGCGCAAGTTACTGTCTACCATAAATGGGTAGTACCAGCACCAAATGAGGCTGAAGGTGAAGAAAATGAACTCAAGCATCTTGTCGCTGTTTCTGAAGTTGAGAAAGAAGAATGGAGACAACCCATTATCGACTACTTATGCTATGGGATACTTTCAGAAAATCCATGGAGAATGACTGAAATCGGTTGTCGTGCACCTCGCTTTCTTTACTACAAAGATACCTTATACAGAAGATTATTCGAAGGAGTACTCTTTCGATGCTTAGGGGAAGATGAGCCAAGCTTTGCAAGAAGCGCATTCTGGGGTATGTGGGTCACACCAGTCTGGACTAAAGCTCCACTTCCATATAAAAAGGATGAGATATTATTGGCCAACAATGATTAAAAATTGCTTGGACTACGCTCGAAGATACAACGCTTGTCAATTCCATGCAAATTTTATTCATCAACCTCCTGAAGTGTTGCACCCGACTGTTGCATCCTGTCCATTTGACGTTTGGGGATTGGATGTTGTTGGAGCACTGCCAAATTCCTCTGGTGGGCATCTATACATTTTGGCTGCAACTGGATACTTCTCAAAATGGGCTGAAGTTGTTACTCTTATAGAAGTAAAGAAGGAAAATATTGCAAGTTTCATCCGAGTAAAATTTATTTATCGTTTTGGCATTCCTCGTTACATAATAACAGATAATGGAAAGCCATTCGATAATAGGTTGATGACCAAGATTTTTGATCTCTTTGGCTTCATGCAACGTAACTCTTCGATATACAATGCTGCCGCCAATGGTCTAGCTGAGGCATTCAACAAAACTCTGTGCAACTTGTTACAGAAAGTCATCTCCAAATCCAAACGAAATTGGAATGACCATATGGAAGAAGCTCTATAGGCATATAGGACAACTCACCACACGCCAACAAACGCGCACTAAGTGTTTATAAAATTTTATTAACTTATAATGTGTCATGTATTTATCTGCGCTCTAATAAATGTTCATCATAAGCCTTTTCTTTTCCTCTCCTCTTTGTATTTTATTGATTAGAAGTATCGAATAAAAAGAGCGTTGCTACTAAACTAAGCTCCTGATTCAATACGCATAAATTTTTACATGGATAGATTATCATACTCATATGAGCTCATTTGGTTTATGGTATGTGAGCATGTGATTTTCTCCCTATACGAAATACTCCTATAAAATTCCAAGAAAATAGGTTTTCTGTTAATTATTTGCCATTTTAGGAATTTTTGTAGAATTTTATTTAATTGTTTTTATTTTTGTGCATATTTAAGTTTTATTTAAATCATAAAAAATACCATGCATTGCATTTAAAATTTATTTTTATATTTTTAGGATTAATCAGTAATTATTTATTTTATAGAAATTTGAAAATTACAAAAAATAGCTCATTTTTATATTTTTGTCTTTTAATTTTTAGTTTATTTATTTTTCTCTTTTAATTTAGAATTAAGTGATATTTATAATTTTTATAATTAGATAATTGGGTTAATTTTACAATTTAGATAATTTAGAATTTATATTTTTTTAGGATTTTTAATTTTAAAAAAAAGGGAGAAAAAGAGAAAAGAAAAGGAATAAAAGAGGGTATTTCAAAGATTGAATTTTTTGGAATTGGAGTGATTTTAAAATAACCAAACCAGCCCAAAATTGCCCCAAACCCGTCCAAAGCTTACCCAAACCCAAGCCCAAGCCCAAATCCTTTTTACGCGGTCCAATCACTACCCTTCAAAAACGAACTCGCTTTATGCCACAATCCGTCCCAACCGTTGATCTCTGATGATCCAACGGTTGGGAACTCCACTCTCATTCAGATATATCTGTTCGAACCTTAGACCCCCCCTCTCACCCCCTCTGTCTAAGCCCTTCACTCTTCGTCTTCGTCTTTCTCTCAAAAGAAACCCTATACACCTAGGATTCCCTCGCCGGCTCTGCCGTCAACCACCCATCGAAAATCGCCCAAGGCGGCGCCGGTATACCAAACCTCCCCAAATTTACACCATGAAATTCCCATAACCTCTTCACTCTAAATTTTCAACTCTCCTCTCTTGAATCCCAGCGTAGATCTTCGAATCTTAAATCGAAAATCACGGCCAAAACCTTAACTGTTCCAAACCCCACCAAATTCACACCATACCTTCACTTCCTTTCCCTGAATATCCCATATTTCCTTTTGAATGAGCCCATAATCGCCCTAATTTTAGATCTAAAACTCAGAACCCTAAATTTTTCTTCCCCATTTTCTTGGCCCGTATCTGATCAAATGAACCTAAAACCTCCATTAGTCGACTGTTCTTGGTAAGAACAGTCGATTAATGGTAGTCAAGGTTCATTTACGCTTCAAAGAGTTTGGACGAATTCATAAATTGATCCAATTTTTGAGATAAACTCAGGTAAATATATTTCTTTTCTTTTGTTGTTTGGTTTCATATTTGTTCTTCTTCTGCATGTTTAATTATTTTGTTATGGCTGCATGTTTTAGTTAGGCTATTTTAGACCCACTCTCTTTTAATTCACAGATCCTTCACTTTGTTTGATGTTAGTTTTGTTTGTTAGATTAAAAAAAGAAGAGAAAAGCATGTTTCCAATTAGCCTAGGTTTCATCTCTAAGATTCAGCATTTAAATTAACTGTTCTATTTTTTATGGTTTATTATAGGAGAATTAACAAGTATTTAGGTTTTGTTGGTTCAGTTGTTTAAGTTTTGCAAATTGATATAGTTTGAATTCTAGTTGTTTCCTTGCATTTGCATCTCTGATTTTGTTTGATTACTGTTTAAACGCATTATTTATTAGTTTTAGTTCTAGTATAGTTTTAATCAATTAAGCATTTCCTTCTATTAAGTTTAGACTGCACCCATTTGATCTCCTTAGGAATTTTGATCCAAAATTTCAACCCTTTTTAGGTTTGTTCTTGTTTGTTTTAATTTGCTCGCAGATAGAAAATTTAGAGACTTAATTAAACTTAAAAGTTTGGGATAAAACTGAAATAGGTGGTATTCAACGGGTAAAATTGGGGTTTCACATTGGGTAAAATTAGGAAGTTCTCGAACTTAGGACAGTTGTCCTTATCCTTCGCAAATACTGGTTTTGGATAAGGAAAAAGGACAGTACAACTGTCAAAATATACCGTACTAGGTCAGAATATTCTTTTTTGGGATGTTTTTTGTGCATTCTATAAAAGGAAATATTCCCTCACACAATTACAGACACTTTTCAGCATAATTTTTACTGCAAAAAGGCTCCGATTTCAAAAAGTTCAGATTCTAGAAATCCTGGAAAAAAAACTTCAAAACCTTTTCATTTCTGATTTTTTACAAGATTGAAAACATGGTTTGAAATAGAACATCATCTTATATCATTTAGCTGGACTTCCTGGTTTCAAGATGGTTTTGATTTGGATTTGAATTCTTGGTTTATTTCTGGGGTTTGTTGCTATTGTATTCTGCTGTTATTCCTGCCAATTTTTTTAGAGAGCTATTTGTTTTTTCTATTATTTTGCTGATAAAAGTACACATTTTGGACTCACATGCTTGATTTAGGTTCATTTAACTTTCTGTAATTTTTTGTCTAGATGGTTGAATAAAAAGCTCTTGGTTGTTAAGTGTCTCTTCTAATTTTCAGCTTATTTGTTCTTTATGACTATGATTTTCTTTAAAATATGTTCAGTTGTTACCTTACTAGCATGCCTAAGTATTTTACTTAGCTAAAGTTTTTACGTGAAATGAGTGTTGGAATAGTTTGAACATGAATTCTTAATTGCTGAAAAGCCTCTTTCCTTTCTTTCTAATTGCTTTTGTTAGTTAAGTCAAAATTACACTAATCCATGGATTTCTATTTGTACTAATGGCTGTATTGTTACCTATGTTTTAGTGTGTGAGAGGCCATAAGGCTAAATAATCTCAAGGTGGAAGTTTAAAGTGTGGACCCGTGAGGAACAACTCCATAGCTGATTTTTTGCAAGTCTGCACATTGGATTGGATGACCTGAATGTAGGAGAAAACCAGAAATTAGAATGAAGACGTCTGTTTTTGATTATTTTCTTTTAAAAGTTTTCTTTTAGGCAGTTGTTTGATAAACGGTTGAAATGATAGATTATTATGTTATTTTTGTACATTCATGACTGTTAGCAGTGTAAACAGACTATTATAATTCTTCTAAATATATATTTTCTTTGGTTTAGTTTAGTATAGGGTCACCACAGTTGGACCCTTTTTTTTCTTATATTTTTGTATGAACATATATTATGGTTGCAAATTGGGCAGGACTTGCAACCATGCCCAAGTTTTGGGTTCATCTGAGCAAGTCTGGACCTAGGCTATTGGGCCTGGGCAGTTGGACCAAACAGCTTGACCCAACTGTAAATGTTCTTCTCTTTCGCGAATTACAAATGTGTATCTGATGTATCTTGCAAACCAATTTAGTGATTTTTAAACTAGCCTTGTATTTCGATTTTTTTTCAAGAATGAATGTGTTTTTATCCCTTTCAACTAATTTGTATATTATGCAAAGGTATATAGGCCCAATTAGAAAACTTAGCAATTGGGCCAGCCTAATTTTGAGCCTACTTTGGGCCGTTTGGTTAAGACTCATCGAGATGTCCTAAAGTCTTTTGACTTCTGGTCTAGTTTGTGAGCCCAATTCCAACCGTTGAAGCTGATTTATTCAATGAAATCTCGCCAGCCCAAGCACTTGCCTTAGATAACTCAAAAGGGCCTAACTTTAAGTTAAGAAAATTCTAGTTTAAGCTTCAATTAGGATCTTAGCCTTATTTAAATAATCTTCTTTAGTTAAAATCAAATTGAGGTGTGTCATAAAACCCCTTAACCCATGACCCTCATGAAATTAATTCAAGAGTTAATCCTTGTAGAAATTGAGGTGTGCCATCAGTTAAACTCTCCATGGCCCTTATAAATGTTGTTATTAATTCGAACCTTCGTAGTTGCTTTAGGCGCGTTCTTTAAATAATTCAACCATAGCTTCGGGTACGATTTCCGTGACGTAGTTGTGATTTTTAATTACTAAATCCGGGTGTACATTTCATGCGATCCAATTTCAATTTCTCAACAATGTTAAATAGAACGTGTCGCAAACCGCGGATACATTTTATGTAGCGTGGTTTAAGACGTGTTTTAAATAACATTGAATCTTCCTAAAAGCGGTAAAATAATTAAAAGCAGCTATAAAATTTAAAATGCACGGTACGTTTAAAACATGTAATAAATCAAATAATAGGCCAATATTAATAGTTTAATCGACTGTGTTAGAACCACGAAACCCGGAAATGCCTAACACCTTCTCTCAGGTTAACATAATTCCTTAATTAGAATTTCTGGTTCGCAGACTTTTAAATAAAGTTGAAATTTCATTGGTTTGGAATTTTAAAATAAACCGGTAACTTGGGACACCAAATAAATTATCCCAAGTGGAAACTCTGAAGAAATAAATAAAATAATTCTATTTCGAATAATATTACTTTAATTGAAAAAACTCCTTTATATCCCCCATCGGGAGGTAAAAAGGAGTTGTGACAGCTCTACCGACTCTGCTGGGGACCATAACCTAGAACTTTTTGTTCAGGGTTCAAGAATTCGAGCTTAGAATAACTGTTATAATTTGCTTTACTTATTATCTGATTTTATATGTTTGAGCCAAATGTGCTAAGTGTCATTTTTTACCGCTTTGATATTTGTTGATTGTATATAAAATTGTTACGAAACCCTCTTATCTCTGAGTCTTCAAAATCATCTGGGAAGTTTGCACTTCGTGTAACTTCTTTTCTATTAGAGTTATATCACAATTTTAGAATGAGGTTCGGACAAGTTGCAAAGTTGGCGAAACTTATGTATTCCCGGTACGCTGCTCCCCCTGGCTCGAGCTGTCCGCTCGGGTAAGCCAGGTATAGAACAATACACCCAGGGTTTAAACCTAGTATAACAAAGCCTTATGCCATATCCCTAGTAGGAACGTTTGTTTGCATCACATGCATTTGGCTTAGGTGACTCAACACAGGGGTTGGGTCCGTCTAGGACAGGTGTACCCGAAATCAAAAAGACCATCCTGATGCATTCTACTTGCTATTTGTACATTTATTTGCTTCAAATTGCATGTTTAACGGCTTATGAATAATGGAGAAAAGTTGGGAAAAAATCAAATTGAGGTTTGAGAGAGATAATTACCCGTCTTTGAAAACCCGATGTCCAAAAAGTACTGAAACTCTGCCAAATTTTGAGAAAAAAGAAAAAGAATTTGTTTCAAGAAAAATATTTGGTACTATTTTTATTATGTCAAAACTATCCAAACTACGCAAGTTTGGTTCTCACCGGATGTGAGATACGTAGGCAACCCTCACCGGGTCCAACTCCTTTTTTGCAAAAAATAACCCAAAAAGAGCAAAAATTATTTTGTTGTCTTGTCATAAATAAGTAGGTAATGTCGTTCTTGTCTAAATGGCCAAAACATCCCCAAAAGGATGCTGGAAGGTTGATTTTGCAAGAATAGCCACCTATGGTTCCTTTTTAAAATTTTGGCCAATTAGCAAACACTACCCTAAAATCTTCTTCCCTGAGGTGCTGAAGGGACGTATTTGCAAAGGCGTTCTTTGTTTTGAAATGATTTTTTTTTGAAAACTGATAATTTTCATTCGAGTCAAAATAAATCATGGCCTTTTAACCACTCACTCTAAATAAATGTGCAGGATGAGCACAATTGAAAATGAATCTTTCATAGTCCTTGAAGAAATCCCATTAGAGCTCTATATGTGGTGGAACGACCTGGGGAAAGTCAGCAGAGATACTATGGTAAAAGTTTTGGGTGGTCTTGTTGGTCTTCTGAAAATTGAATCGAGGTTGGATATAATTAAGGCTTTGATACCTTTTTGGGATCCGACGCATAATGTGTTCCATTTTTCTGATTTTGAGCTAACCTTCACGCTTGAGGAAATAGTGGGCTATGCCGGGCTTAGTGGGAATCTCAGAAGTTGGTACCTAGTGGTACCAAGAACAGTAACTCCTCATAAGTGTTTTGAGCTACTGAGCATCAGTCGGGAGGTTCAAGATGGAAATCTATCCAAAGAATTTTGCACATTCTACTTCTTGTACCGGCGTTATGGCGATCCCCACGGTTTTGAGGCTCTAGATACTGGTCTAACTCATTCAGAAAACAAAGATAAATGGGAAGCACGTCGAGGACTGGCTTTCATAGTGGCATTCCTGGGTGTTTTAATTTGCCCAAGAAAGGATGGAAATACAGAATTGGGCCTTGTGGGATTGGCCAACGTCATGACTAAAAAAGCTAATGGCACCCTTATTCCAGTGATCTTAGTAGAGATTTATCGAGCTTTAACTATTTGCCGAGAAGGGTGAAATTTTTTTGAGGGCTGTAATGTGCTTCTACAACTTTGGATGCAAGAACATCTTTGCCACCGCCCGGGGTACATGAACTATGGTATGACCAGCCTGAACTGCATTGAAGAACATGAAAACCGAGTGGTGGGTTATGAATTTCCAGAAGATACGGAGGCATGGTTCGCACACTTAAGCTCTTTAACTTCAAGCAAGATTGAGTGGACATTCGGTTGGCTCCTAGTCACTAAAGTCATTTACATGTCAGCCGAGGTGTGCTATCTTCTCTTAATTGGTCTCCGGAGCATTCAGCCATATGCTCCACACAGGGTGTTGGGACAACTAGGCAGGTACCAAACTATCCCACATGATAAAGATCTGAGCTGACAAGTCATCGAATTAGGTCCAAAAGCTGTATTCCCAGAAGGAACAGTTCGTTAGATTTGGAATCAGTGTAGATTTCTAGAGCCAAAGACTCTGGTAGGGGATCTATATAAAGGCGAATTAAAACCTAATTACATGACTTGGTTTGGTAAAAGGTTTCAAGTCCATCAGGAGCTGAATGGCCTGCTAAAAGACGTGTCTGGCAATTCACTGATGTTTTACGAGAACAATGGGATTGGTTGGCAAAAGAGGCAAGCTACAGAGCCACAATAAGCAAATTGGAGGGGCAGATCTGAGATCTTAAATTTGAATATAGTGTACAAGCTGCTGCTGATGAAGGGGAAAAGAAGAAGCTGGTTCAAGAAAACAAAGCCCTTCGAGCCCAGATAAAAAAAATAAAAATAGCTGCTGAGAATCAGAAAATGAGCCAAACAGATGAAAGGCTCATAAATGGTCTTAGAAGAAAAATATCTGAGTATCAGGACGACTTGGAAAAATCCGAGGGTAATCTAGCAAGAGCCTGTGCACAGTTGACAAAGAACATAGAGGGACAGGTAGAGTTTATACGGTAGTTGAAAACGAAATATGAGGGAACAGTCACAAATTTGAAGAAAAGGCTAACTACCCTCGAAAATGAGATGGCCAAACAAGCTAAGAACTTTAAATCAGAATGGGAATATTGATATGCATTAATGTCCCAGCTAGAGGAAGATATACAACAGCTGCAGGGTCAAAACCATCATGATGCCCAAGTGGTAGAAGCTATGTTGCAATAAATCGGGCGTTTGCTCCAAGAAAATTGTACCATCAGGGAAATGGTTAGAGCAATTGCTGACTACATCATCATAAAGTGCCATGAATGTGAAGACATGACTCAGACCACCTTTTTCTCCACAGTGATGACCTTTGTTCGACAAATCATGAATGACCTGGATCGTCTTCAAGGAGACCTTGCACATAGGCCCGTGGTGAGACTGACTAATGTCCCGCGGGCCCATGGATCAACTTTAAAAGCACTTATGTACTCTTGATTTTCATTTTCAGTCTGTATTTTAGTTTCTAGTTTTAAAGTATATTTCGAGTCTGTTTGTAGTTTTAAATTCCTATAAAGAGTATGATGGAGTGTTTTGTAATAGAAAAAAGTAGAAGTTTTTTATTAATGAAAATCTAGAAAACCCAAAAAAAAATTGTTTCTTTATTTTTTGCATTTATTCCTTGAACTACGTGATGATCTGATTCACGCGCGCGTCATAATACGTATTCATTCCTAATCTAAAATTGGTCATTATTTTAAATAATTCGAATAAAAGAAAAAAGAGAAAACAAGAAAAAGGAAAGAGAGGAAAACAGGAATAAAAGGTAAAAATATTGACAAAATACAAAAGAAGAGAAAAAGGTGAAAAGAAAGGAGAAATTGGGGAGATACACAATGTCCAGGATGAAACACACAACCGTTGCAAAACATATTTAACTGTATAGGTGCATCACACCCCCAATGTCCGATTCCCTATGCGTTAATTGTCTCAAACTAACCGGTTTGTTGTGTTTGCTATTAAAGGTTCTATATTAAGGTGGTTGGTTTTGTGGTAATCTAGCTTCACATCCTTACTTTACAAGATCAAAAGGAAGTGTTGAAATGTCGTCGGAGAGTCATCTACCAATAGTTCCTATCCCAGAGGATATCCCGATCTCGGCCATCCCAACTTCAGAGTCAGCGGCTACTGAGGAAATAGGGTTCTGCGTCTCCACATGTTGGAAATGTGGGACGCCTGGTCCAATGGTAGAGAGCCACCGAATATGATACCTGGTTTCCCTAAGCTACTTCCCCGGGCAAGTGGAACTTCCAATGTCCCAATAAATTACCCAAACACTCGGCTCGGATATCCTACCATCTCAGCCCACTTTGTTGGAACACCTTCTGAGGTTCGCCCCTAGGTGTTAATTTTGTTAAGGGTGAACTGCTGTTCGTTGTCAAAGAATTTTAATTCGAAGTATGTGCTGTTACTTTGGCCAAGTTATGCATTCTGTTTTGCTAGACTTATTTCGATTTTTTTTACCATTTGAGTCTAGTTTATTAGCCTCTCTTGCATTTCAGTCACAACATATGTTAAAGCACAAATAACCATGACTCCATGACAGTCAAGTACTGAAATTGTACTAAAAAATAAAGCATCGATCTGTTGTATAAGTTGCTGGGCATGTTTCTATCCATCTTAGAATAGTTTAAGTATATAGCAAAAGCCTCGTGTCGTTACTTGCGTCATATTTCATCAATGTTCACTTAGAAGATTGTTCAAAGTCAGTTTAAATGGCTCATATATGTTCAAGTTCTCTTTATTGGTTTATATTCAAATTATGCGTAGTTTCATTTCAAGCCTTCATGCTTGTCCTAAAACAGTAGTCATTCTATATATGTTGCTCTG
>MU756359.1:82291-109673 GCA_026770625.1 Nicotiana glauca | reverse complement strand
CTTATTGAAACGATAACGATAAGCATATGTACAAATCGATAATCGATAAGTAATTATCGATAAGGGTCAAAATCGAATCGATAAATCGAATGCACACCCCTAGACTGTAGACACTTGTTAAATGAGTAATTACATATTTATGTAGATTAATATAATATACAAAATGTATATATATTCCGCTACTATTTTGAAAGCGGCTATACAATATTATTTTTCCTAATCTTACCCTATTATTTCCTCTACCACATTTAAGGAATGATCATATTTAAAGATCAAGGGAATGAAGTTCAAATTAATGAAAAACAGAATTAGCCGTGATGATGTGTTTTTTTTATACCGTTGGAGTGTTGATGGCATACATTTGATCCCTTGCTTTAGTTTTGTTGCATGTGCTTGTTGATACAATTTTTATATTATAAATGGTGTTCGTCTTATTTTAACTTCTTTTTGTCCATATTAGTTAGGCGCGTTTATAGCGATATACTTTTCGTGAAATTCCGCAAAATTTCTTATTGGTGTAATCGATAACTGAATCGATAAGCCCCCAAAATCGAGAAATCGAAATCGAAAAAATCGAAACCTTATTGAAACGATAACGATAAGAATATGTACAAATCGATAATCGATAAGTAATTATCGATAAGAGTCAAAATCGAATCAATAAATCGAATGCACATCCCTATTCACAACGTTGCAATTCTCATTAAAATACTAATAAAAGCGGTTCAAAGTTAAAAGCACATAGGTAAAAACATGTTATAAAAATCAGACTTTTAGCCAATTATAATAGTTTAAGCGACCGTGCTAGAACCACGGGATCCGGGGGTGCCTAACACCTTCCCTCGGGTCAACAGAATTCCTTACTTAGAATTTCTGGTTCGCAGACTCCAATTGAGAAGTCGAAAATTTTCCTCGATTTGGGATTCAAATTAAACTGGTGACTTGGGACATTAAAAGTCAAATCCATCCCAAGTGGCGACTCTGAATTGAATAAATAATCCCGATCCGAATAATGTCACTTAAAATGGAAAAACTCTCTTATCCTTTATCCTTCGGGGTAGGTGCGTGAAAAAAGAAGGTATGACAGTATACATAGATTATGCACTTATTATACGCAATTATACATATATTATTCATCCGCCAACTATTTAGTGGGCGTTTGGACATAAGAATCGTAAATTTTCAATAAAAAGTGAAAAAAAATTTCAAGTGAAAATAGTATTTGAAATTAAGAGTTGTATAAGGAAATGAATATAGTTTTGGATTGTTTCTGAAGTTTTGTGAGTTATGTGATTGAAAATTTTGAAAAACAGCTTTTTGAGTTTTTCAATTTTTTAAAAAATTTCAAAACTCATCTTCAAATGAAATTGGAAATTTTATGGCCAAACGCTAATTTCGAAAAAAGTAAAAAAAATATTGAAAAGATTCTTATATCCAAATGGTGCTCTTTTAGGTTATTTCTTCCAAAAATTTGGAATGTTGTGGTACATCTTGGACCATTCAATATACAATGACTAAGACACACAAAAAGAGGTGGTTAGCTAAGTACCTAACTTGAGCTATAACTACACATTTTCTCAATCCCAAGTCACCCACAACTTTCCAAAATCCCACTAGTTCACTTGCTTATGCCTACTGTAGCCGTGCAAGGAACAAGAATATCGCAAATTTACTATCTTGTGATCAATCTAAATTCTAAAACTACTCTAGAAGGGCCTTATTGAGGTATCTTTTTAATAATAATAATAATTTAATAATATAAAATTAACTAATAATGAAAAATTGGGCCTTCAATTGGGGGGGCTAGAGCAATTGCTTTAACGGCCTCCTTGGGCTGGCATTGATATTGTATCACAAAAATGATGAATTAATAAGTACTCATCAATCTTTAACTAGAGGTTTCAAGTTTGAACCTAGAAAATGAAGTCGCATTTAGTAGGAGCGCTTTATCTCAAAAGTAAAACTTTTTGGCATGAATCCAGATTAATCCACCCTCAAAATCAGGGTATTGGTCGGGAAACAAAAAAGGGAAATATCATGGTATAGCCAGTTTTCACATTGGTCAATCAAAAATAGCCAGTGTTTACCAAGTCAATAAAAAATAGCCACTATTTTGCTGCAACAGGGACCGGTCCCGTATAATTTACGGGAGTTCTGGTGCATTTGTGTACGAACTACAGCATATTATGCTGGACCGGTATACTTTGCTAAATCCTGTAAAATTTGCGGGAGACTGGAGCACCAGTGCTCCAAACTCCAGTATATTATACTGGATATTTATACTTGCTGGAACTCCCGTAAAATATGCGGGAGTTCCAAGATAATTATGCTTGAACTCCCGTAAAATTTGCGAGAGTTCCAGCATAGTTATCCTGGAACTCCCTTAAAATATGCGGGAGTTCAAGCATACTTATGCTGGAACTCCCGTAAAATTTGCGGGCGTATTTTTCGGATTTTGAACAATGTTTTCGCTCAAATTTCTCTTTACATAAAAAGTGGCTAAATTTCGATGACTTTTGAAACTTGGCTATTTTTCAACGACCAGTGGTAAATCTGGCTATTTTTAAATTTCTCACAACAAAAAATGTAAAATCTTTACACAAATAGCTAATTAGGGTACCAGGCGAGAAAAAAATATGGGATCTTTACACAAATAGCCGAATGAATTTGTTATTTACTTTTCCTAATCGCTATTCATAGATTATGCATTTATTATATGCAATTATTCATCCCCCAACTATATAGTGGGCGTTTGGAATTAAGAATTGTAAAAAAAAAAAATTAAAAAAGAAATTCCAAGCGAAAATGATATTTGAAATTAGAGTTGTATTAGGAAATGAATATAATTTTGAATTGTGTTTGAAGTTTTGTGAGTGATCTAAGTAAAAATTTTGAAAAAGAACTTTTTGAACTTTTTAAAATTTTTTAAAAATTCAAAAATTTATTTTAAATGAAATTAAAAATTTTATGGCCAAATAGTAATTTCGGAAAATTTAAAAAAATTCGGAAAAATTAAAATTTCGGAAAAGAAATGAAAAGATTCTTATGTCCAAACGGTCTCTTTGTTCAAGCGATCGCTAAGTAACTTAGGTTAATTTTTCCAAAAATTTGGAATGTTGTGGTACACACACAAAAAAAGTAGTTAGGTTAGTACCTACCTCCAGCTATAACTACACATCTTTTCAATCCCAACCCACCTCCAACTTTCCAAAATCCACTAGTTCACTTGCTTATGCCTAGTGTAGCTGTGCAAGGAACAACAATATCACAAATTTGCTATCTTTGAGATCAATCTAAAGTCTAAAACCACGGCAAAAAGACCTTATTTGAGTACATTATCTGTAGTTGTAAAACATGGAGAAAAAAGCAGGAAAAGAAGCAGTAGAAGCAGTGGAGCTACTAGGAAAAACAGTGGAGAACAAGCAAATCATATTCAAAGGATACATAGAAGGAATACCAAAGGAAACTGACATGGAGTTGAGAATTGGAGAAAAAGTGAAGCTAGAGAAAGTTCCAAAAGGGTCAGGTGGGTTATTGGTGAAGAATTTGTACTTGTCCTGTGACCCTTTTATGCGTGGACGAATGCGCAATTTCACTGGCTCTTATATCCCTCCTTTCACTCCTGGAGAGGTAATTAACTCAGAATTTAATTTATATATAAAAAATTTTAAACAGTGTAATTTAACTTGCTTTAGCAAGTCGCCCGCCTTACCAATAAGGGTTGTGGCTCAGGCCTTTGTTAGTGAGCGCTTTACCCCAAAGTGGGACTTTCCCGCGCAAAACCGAATTTAGTCGGCCCCTATGTGAATACCGGATACTGAATTGGAAACCAAAAAAAAAGTCAACCGGCTTATTTTCTATGTTGTTGATTCCACTTTCTATGTGAAGGTACTTGCAATTATCTTTTAGGTGACATGACGTTTGACAAAATTGCTAACCCTACATTTGTATGTAGCCTTACCCTACATTTCTGTCAGAGGCTGAGAGGCTGTTTCTACAGCTCGAAACCGTGACTTTCTAGTCACTTGACAACAACTTTACCAGTTGCCCAAGGCTCCCCTTCAACAACTCAATCCCAAAAAAATTGGTGTTTGCTATATGAATGAATAGTCACAATCCATGTCACTCCATTTAAGCCCGTTTTGGTCCATTATTATAAAAGATTAGTTTTTCTAGCACCGGGAATTCTCTACATTTTGTTGTGGCATTGGAGGCTTCTTGTTAATTGATTTAATTGGTATATTTTGGTTATGTTTAATGTTATTTATTTTATAAGTTGTAATGATCTCCCTTTTATTGCTGTAGTTATTAAGATCCTTCTATCTCTTAATATAACATATCCTCAATCTCAAACTAGTTGAGGCCGGCTGCATGAATACTTTATGTTCAGAGGAGTCATGGTAATTTAAGTATTTTTACGCAAACCTCCTTCCTTGTCCGGATTTTAAGATTGACTATGCTCGTTATCTAATATTTGGAATATCACCTATTTCTGCAAAACTCCACCTGTCCTTAACCTGTGTTTATTGTTGCAATAGTGGTGCGGTTGGCCTTTTCGAGTCTTTATTGTCACAGTGCCATTGTCATCACAATTTTTTTGGTTCTGAAACGGTGAAAAGGCTTTCAATTTCCAGTGAAACTAGATGCTTAGTGTACTTATGTGCTTAATTGCTCATACAAAGTGCCCTAAGTTTAATTATACATTGAATGGTGGCAATTTGAGTCATAAGTTTTATATGCTATCCGTGTCATAAGTTCAATACAATTGTTCAACAGATATATTTGATGGTGGCAAACTACAAATTGCAGAAAAATAAAACTGCTCTTTCGAAAACATCATATGCTATCGGTGCATAAAAAGCAAATCTAATGAATTCCCTCTGGCTAATCCTTACATGTACCGCACATGAAGCAACAAAAAAACCAGTTGTAGAAGCTGCATTTATAGTTGAACTTTGATGTTGTACAGAGATCACAATGCTAGTATTTGACATTTAGGAGACGCTTTTTCCTACTTTGTCTTGGCCATAAGTTATTGCAATGAATCTTAACTATAAACGTTTGGGAAGGTAATTGAAGGATTTGGTGTGTCCAAAGTTTTAGACTCAGATAATCCAGACTTCAAGCCAGGTGATATAATCTCAGGGTTCACTGGTTGGGAAGAATACAGCTTAATTTACAAAACCGAGCAGCTGAGAAAAATTCAGGCTGATGATATACCTCTCTCGTATCATGTCGGTCTTCTTGGTATGGTTTAATCTTAACCCAAAGTCTCTTAACTTTTTATTAGCACCATAGCATCCATACTTTTAGTTTTTGTTTCTTCCTATTAGCCTTGTGCAAGCTTGTTTTCACCTCTTTAGCATCAGTTTCGTTTATCACCAAACTAGTATTTGTTGAGTTCAATCAGTGAACTTAAGAAATTATAAATGATTTAAATATTTCCTTATCGGAATTAATCGAATCTGAAGTATATGCAGTTTTTACTTTTCTGCAACAAAATTTCTTGATCTGCACTGGTCCATCTCCATCACTGCAAAGTTACTTATCAAAAAATAAATAATTGAAAAGAAAAAAAACCGTCATATAGTTATACTTCTTCTTTTAAGAGAATTTAAGACCTTACATCTCTCAAGTGGAATGCTGGTTATGCAACTCTCTTTCCATTTAGTGTTTCATGATTGCTTTACTTCTTTAGCATTTAGAGGTCTTAAACATTATATTTTAAGTTACATTACTCTGAAAACATTTTCTTCGATATGCTAGATCTCACCCCAAGTCCCTGAAATCAGGAGCACAGAAGTTGCCCTTTTCCACTATGCTCTCTTGGTGATCGAATTATTCTGTCACCTTACCCTGCTATTTTAAGTTTGCTATTACTAAAAATCTTTAGCTAATTTTTAAGTCGATATACTTTTGTTGTCTGTTATGGCAATTGTTAGACGTGATTTTCCAGTTATTTTTCAATGTCTGGTCGCTTCTTCAAGAGTCTGATGAATGTGGACTTTATCCAGGCATGCCGGGTTTTACAGCTTATGCTGGATTTTATGAGGTTTGCACACCTAAAAGAGGGGAATATGTTTTTGTATCTGCTGCCTCAGGAGCAGTTGGCCAGCTTGTTGGCCAACTAGCTAAATTACATGGATGTTACGTTGTAGGAAGTGCCGGGTCAAAACAAAAGGTAAGTCTCTTGCCGCAGATTGTAAGGTCTCTTAGAAATTGCATTGTTAATTTCATGTTATTGACTGCAAATTCAACCTCATACTATTAGGTTGACATATTAAAAGATAAGCTTGGATTCGATGGAGCATTCAACTACAAGGAAGAAGCAGACCTTGATAAAGCTCTTAAAAGGTGAGGATAATGTCTAAACAAACTTTTAAGGGGTCGTTTGGTAGGGTGTATAAGAATAGTGCGGAATAAGGTGTATTAGTAATGCATGTGTTACTAATGCAAGCATTAGTTATGCAAATATTGTTTCTTATCTATTGTTTGGTGTGATGTATTAAAATTATAATGCATTGCATAATTTTTTTAAAAAAATAGTTGCTTACAAAAATGCCTCCATATTCTCTACCTTTAAGAGACTTCGAGGACAATTTTGTCTTTAACCATGCTAATACATGCATTAAAGCCTTGGTATTACTAATGCCATGATTTTCTATGCATTACTTATGCATAGGATAATGCCATACACAAGTTGAAAAAAGGTACCAAACAAGGTATTAGTAATGCATAGAGCTAATGCTTGCATTATTTTTTCTAATACCTACTACCAAACGACCCCTAACTGTCGAAAAGTGGAATAACTTGGAGCCAGAGGTGGATATAGAGCGGATTTTGTGAGCTCAAATGGATTCATTGTTTTCCTGTCGAACTATGCATAGGGCAAAAAAATTAAAAAATATACGTATAATAAGATCACACTTATTCTTAACCCACAGAGTCTAATCCTGGATTCGCCTCTGCTTAGAGCATTATAAAGATGAATAGAGTCCATTTTCATATTAACAATCAAATCTAACTCTTGTTTTAACTTTATTTGATAGACACTTTCCCGAGGGCATCGACATTTACTTTGACAACATAGGTGGATCCATGCTAGATGCGGCATTGATCAACATGAGGGTTAACGGCCGAATAGCCATCTGTGGGATGGTATCTCAGCAAAGTCTTTCTGATCCGCAAGGGATACACAACTTAATTCAACTCATCACGAAGCGTGTTAAGATGCAGGGCTTTCTCCAAAGTGATTATCTTCATTTATTTCCGCGCTTTCTTGAAGATGTTACTAGTTTGTGTAAAGAGGGAAAGATTACATATTTAGAAGACATGAATGAAGGCCTTGAGAGTGGTCCATCTGCTTTTGTTGGGCTATTTTCTGGAAAGAACATAGGTAAACAGGTCATCCGTGTGGCGCACCATTAAACTTTATCAGACCCCTCATTTGCTCTATAGATATAAAGATCTTACTGCTATCTCCGAGCTTGACAATCTAGTGTTCCATTCTTTATAAAAAAACTAAATAAAGGAACCAGGTTGTTTAAATCTTTGTACTAGTCTTCTATCAGGCAGGGCTTTTGTTCTTTTTTTTTTTTTTGTCGCCGCCTTTGTATGTTCTTGTATCATTGGCACATTTGATGATTACAATAACTACCTTTTTGGTATCGATGCATGAGAGTTCATGGCGACGCTTGAAATTTTTATGCACGTAAGCCACCTGGCAGGAATACGACTACCATTATCACGTTCTAACATATATCCGACAAAAAATCGCTGGTTGGGTTGGTCTGACCAAGAAAGGCATGGAATTTTGGCACTTGCTAGGGACGAGATGATGGGTAGCACCCCTGTCCTGCGCGATTTGATCTTTCTCCGATGTTGGTTGGCAATCAATCAAAGACAGGAAGGATGAATGCGTATACAACTTTAGGTCCAACATGACCATTCCGACGGAACCATGATACAGCCTTGAGCAAGTATTAAAGGAGAACAAGGAAAAAGGCAAGTATATATATATAATATGAAATCGTGTAACAAAATCATTTTTCTTATATTTTAAAACAAAAAAGTGGTTCAACTATTGAAAATGGTAGGGGTGTACATGGACCGGGTTGGTTCGGTTTTGATCGGTTTTTATCAAAACCGAACCAAACCAACTATATCGGTTTGGATTGGTTCGGTTTTGTCGGGTTTTTCGGGTTTTCTGATTTTTTTGTTACATGAATATTATTTCAATCTTACTTTGTTAAAACTATAGATAAGTCTTTGACAAGTGAATATATGTTTAGTAAATATGGAAAAAATTGACAAATATATGATCTATTAATATATTCTAATGGGAGAATTTTTTTAGTAACACATGATAGTTATTTTCTTATAGCCCGTTTGGCCAAGCTGCAAAAATTAGCTTATTTTGAGAAGCATTTTTTTTCAAAAGTGCTTTTCTCAAAAGTACTTTTGGTGAGAAGCAGTTTGTGTTTGACTAATTAGTTTGAAAAGCACTTCTGAGCAGCAATTAGTGTTTGGTCAAGCTGTTAAAAACTGCTTCTAAGTGTATTTTTCTCAAAAGTGCTTCTCAAAACAATACTTTTGGAGAGAAGCTACTTTTTTCTGCTTCTCCAAAATTGTTTCTGCTTCTCCTCAAAAACGCTTTTTTTCCTTCCAGAAACTTGGTCAAACACCTCAATTTTTGGCCAAAAGCGCTTTTGGCAAAAAAAAAAGCACTTTTGGCCAAAATAAGCTTGGCCAAACAGGCTATTAGTCATGATCCCAAATATTTCTACATTTTCTAAAGAAAATTCACTATAAAGTCTTAAAAATATAAATAAAATTTATATATTTATATAACGGTTTGATTCGGATTTTTTTACCCAATACCAAACCAAGTCAAACCAAACCTAGTCGGATTTTTTAATCGATTTGGTTTGGTTTTTCGGTTTGGTGCAATTTTTCGGTTCGGTTTAAACACCACTAGAAAATGGTGAACAAAAGTATACTCTTAGTTGGAAAATATAATTTTGGTAACAATTTAATGACATGGCACATGACCCGTCTTACATGAAAAAAAAAAAATCGCTTCGTACTCTTGACAATTCATGTTTCTGAGAAATTGGTCATACATTAATCATGTTTCTTACTTGTTTTCCTTGTACTGCTGTTTTTTCTCTTCATTTTTTGTTGGTATTTATTGGTAGAGATAAGCAAAACGGATGTAGCAATTGATAATGCAGTAATGGAGATTACAATGATTTGAAGATAGTAATCTATCTATCTATACATCTATACATTATATTAAAAATATTATGGTATAGCCAGTTTTCGGACTGGTTAATGAAAAATAGCCGCCGTTTACGAAGTCAATGAAAAATAGCCACTATTTGCTGCAACAGAGATCGGTCCCGTATAATATACGGAAGTTCGGGTGCATCTGTGTACGAACTCTAGCATATTATGCTGGACCGGTACACTTTGCTGACTCCTGTAATATACGGGAGACTGGAGCACCGATGCTCCAAACTCCAGTAGTCATCAAAGTGTACCGGTCCAGCATAATATGCTGGAGTTCGTACACAGATGCACCCGAACCCCCGTATATTATACGGGACCGGTCTCTGTTGCAGCAAATAGTGGCTATTTTTCATTGACTTCGTAAACGGTGGCTATTTTTCATTGACCAGTCCGAAAACTGGCTATACCATGATATTTTTACCTATATTAAAAACACGAAGGCCCTGAGTGAAATATCGTTTGTCTTTTTTACCCTTTAAAAATACTTTTCTTTTTGCACTAAATCGTAATTAAATTATGTTCATAATATTAAAATTAAATTACAAAATAATTCTTTAGATGGGGCAATTGCTGAACTTCCGTATCAAAAGTTCTATAATAAATGTAATTTGAAATCAACTTAAATTCAAAATAATATTCCTTTTGTTGGCCAATGGTCAATTGAATTTCCATATACAAAGTTCTATTATAAATGTGATACTTCCAACTTCGTTTGCTGCACTTTGATTTTGGAAGAGTTTTTACGGACCTTGACCATAATTAGAGTTCTAAACAAATACACAATTCTACCTTACATTTCAGATTTAATGTACAATATTTGGTTTATATATAATATTTCCTATATATTTGGGGCTTTTTCTCTATCTTCTTTCGGTAGTTATAATAATGGATGGTCTTAGAGTTCTAAATAAACACACACATTTACCTTAAATTTAGGATTTAATCTATTTATATCTATATCTATATATATGCTATATTAAAACATGAAACCTTTAATGAAATATCGTTCGCCTTTTTTACTTTTAAAAAATAAATTTTACACTAGATAAAATAGTCATTTAATTTTTTTAATATATATTTATGAGTAATTCATTTAATTAAGACTTCAAAACCAACTAAATTTGTGTATTAAATCCTTTCTCATTTGTAAAATGATATAACACAAAACAAAACACATTATTTTTTAAAGTTGTTTACAACGTAACAGCATGAACTCCTTTTTATTTTAGGACCCTGTTTTTTGTTTTGTTATTAAATTCTAACCGATTACATAAATTTATCTTATAGGTACACGCTCAAAGCGCGTACCCTAAGACTAGTACTATATCAAAAGCACGAAAGTTCGTAGTGAAATATTGTTAGCCTATTTTACCATTTAAAAATATATTTTACATTGGATAAAATTGTAAAATCAAAAAAACTTACCCAATATTTAGGAGTTTGAAATCAAATAAGTTACTTTCCAATATAATTTTGAGCAAATATCATTTGTAGCCCATCAGGCGAAACATATACTACCCAGTAGCCATAAATTGACCCATACAATTCATAACCTAAAAACAATATCAATTGATAGCGGTCGCCTCCCATCCCTATCTTTCTTTCTTACTATCTTTCTTCTTCTCTCTCACACCAGCAACCCATGGCTGTGAGGCCATACGCCTCTCTCTCTCTCTCTCTCTCTCTCTCTCTCTCAAAAACCTCTTTGGTTTTTCTCGTCTCCCTTTTCTTGTATTTCGAAGTTTGGATCCTTTATTCGGTTCTGAAAAATCCAAAAGCCATTGTAAATTTTATCTTATATTTTAATTTTGGTTTGTAATTCATGATTTTGGGCTATATCTGGGTTTTGAATACAAATATGCTATGATCCCAATTTATTGTCATCGCAAACTTATGATCCCAGATCTATTATGGATAAGAAAGCATGCATCGTGTTGTGGACCACACAGGTGAAATGCTGATGAGCTATGAGAATGTTGGGTTTTGCAGAATACTATGTTGGATCTGATGATCTGTGCTTTTTTTTTTCAATTTTAATTTTGTGCTAGTTTTTCTAAATCTCCATTAGTTTGTATTTTGTGACATAATTAATTGATAATTCATAATTTTTACTGTTTTTATAATATTGTGGTTACCATTTTCGGCGACTGCGAGGTCATGGACGTCGGTAGCTGGTTTCTCAATGAGAGGAAGAACAGAGGAGACGACTATGAAAAAAGTTGAAATATCTACAAAATAGACTGTCATTATACAAAAAGTATACAAAATAGACTATTACTATACAATTTATATACAAATAGAGTGACACTATACTAAATATATACAAAAATAGAATATCATTATACAAAAAATATACTAAATAGACTGTCATTATACAAAATATGTACAAAATAGACTATCACTATATAAAAATATACTAAATAGATTGCAACCATACAATTTATATACAATTAGCTCTCACTAAATAAAATATATACAAAATAGATTGTCACTATACAAAATAGACGGTTACTATATAAAAAATTATACAAAATAGACTGTTACTATATAAAAAATATACAAACTGTCACTATACAAATAGACTATTACTATACAAAAATATACAAAATAGACTGTCACTATGCAAAAAATATACAAAAATAGTCTGTTATTATACAAAAATATACAAAAATAGACTGTTATTATATATAAAAAAGAGATATTTCGTATATGACCTGCATTAGATATTTCATTCAATTGTTAGCTAATACTTATCAGATCCAGAAGTACATTTAAAAAGGCAAAAAAAGTGTTGCTCTATCGCGCCAGGTGAGGGTCGAACCTGCGACCTTCAGCTTAGGAAGCAAGCGCTCTAACCACTGAGTTACAGGCCCTTATGTTGTCATGATTATTCCTTTCGGCTACTATATGCAATACGTTTGGGCTGAAAGGTCATTTTTTGTAAGTAGGACAAAACATGGGCTATTAAAATTTTGAGGGGCTATAGAGGGTAGTTTTCTCTATAATTTTCTACTAGAGATATTTTCCTAATAAAGACACAAAATATTAATAAAATAAAAAATATAAATAAAAAAAAAGCGTGGGGTCATCCCATTCTTAGAATAAAGAAAGAAGAAGTGAAATAGGCATGTGCCTATGAATAGCCTCGGTAGAGAGCCTTGGAGCCAAAGTTTAGATTTGTGGAGGAGCATTAATAATTCTCATGTAGCATTCTTGGAGACTAAGTTTTGATCTCGTATAAAAGGGTAGCTCTTTCACTTATTAATACACACCAACAAAGAGAGAAAGAAAGAGTGAGGCATCACAGACGGGGTATAAAAAAATAATCTGTGAGGAAAATAGAGAGTGTGAGCAATATTATAGTGGGGTGGAATATCAAAAGAGGGTTATTTCTTTTGAGTGTTGTAGTGGCCTTTGTAGTATTTTACTGGGGCCTACAAAGTATAAAATTTCTTACTATAGTGATATCAGTTGCTCCTCTCGGGGTCGTGGTTTTTTCCCTTATTTAGAAGGGTTTTCCACGCAAAAATCTTGGTGTCATTGTTACTCTTTTATTCTTGTTGATTATCATATCTCACTGCTATATTATTATTCTGCTTTTATTACCGTAAATATTATTACCGTGGGAGATTTATTCCCAACAACTGGTATCAGAGCACAGGTTCTGCTCATTCATAGAAATACTATTCACTGTCGGTAGTACTATACCCGGTGAAAAATAAAATATCCGGAGTAAAGTACGAGGTAGCAAAATTCAATGGAGATAGTGGTTTCTCAACATGGCAAAGAAGGATGAGGGATCTGCTCATTCAACAGGGATTACACAAGGGATCCTCGGGATACCAAGAGGTCTCCAGCACATATATTGAGGATACCAAGAGATTCCTAGTACATATATTGAGGATACCCAGAGATCCTCGGGATACCAAGAGATCCCTAGCACACATATTTATGTTTGGGACTATAGGACGATATCCTGGGAGATCCCCGGTTAAACTTATTTTATTCTGAGCTGATGTTCTTGTTGATTCTATCCGTGTGCAAACCTCTCGGGTGCTTGCCGTTCCATCTCTTATACTTACTAGTTGGTGGAGTTCTTGTTAAACACACTTGCACAAGCATATACGTAGTTGGAATCTCCCCATTGGAGGTGAATACCTTCCGATTTTTGCTAAGGGTGAAAATACGCCCTCGTTATCCATTATATATGTGAGAGTGACCCTAGTTATCCAGTTAGTTGTCAACATGATCGTGAGATTGATGGGGGCAGAGGATGCCAGGTGTTAGATTTCAGATGCTAGGCTTTTGTGAGTTATGATTCGTCCGAGACTTGGTTAAATTGTAGTAAGAGTTGAATAAGACCTTATGTGAACATCATTGGGGGATATGAGTTGTTGACTAGCGGCCCTTGCTATGTCTTGATCTTAGGATTTGGATTGTGATCCTGCCGTCATTTTGTGTCATCATTTATTATATTCTCGTGGTTACTGTTGCCCTTCCCTTTATTGTTATCTGTAGTATTTTTTTGAATATCCATGCAGACTTTACATATTTATATATCGTTTCCTTATCTACCATGATTATACTATTTATTTCACCGGTAGTTGCCTTGACTGCTCCCCGTCACTACCCCACCGAGGTTAGTCTTGGTACTTACTGGGCACCGCTGTGGTGTGCTCATGCTACTCTTCTGCACACTTTTGTTGTGTGCAGGTACAGGTACTCCCATTCAGTTCTGTCAGCCTTGGGAGGAGGCGTATCGGTAGAGACTTCGAGGTATATCTGCTACATCCGCAGACCGAGGAGCCCCTTTCCAGCTTTCTGTAATAAGTATAGTTCTTTCAGTATTTCTCCTTTGTATAGACATTCTTGAGTCAGAGCCTCTTATGTATCCCTTAGCTTGTGATTTGTGAGATTCCGGGTTTTGGGAATATTTGTTAGCTTTGAGACTTGTTGTTGTATGTGCCAGGCGGCACCTTAAACACTGATTTATTTCACTAGTTCAGTTTAATTACTTTCTTCCGCAAATTAGTTTATCTTCCGCATTGTTAGGCTTACCTAGTCATAGGGACTAGGTGCCATCACGACATGTTCATGGAGGGTGAACTGGGATCGTGACATTAAGGAACCAAGTGTTCTGATTTCAATCCAAACTCTTCCAAATCCCAAACCAACCATCCTCGCAAGTCATAAATTAGTTAAAGCAGGTACATGAAATCTTATTTAGGGGAACGAGATTCTAGAAAGCAAAACGACCAGTCGAGTCGTGATATTCTCTACCTCTTAAGCAAACATTCGTCCTCGAACAAACGTAAAAAAGTACCTAAGCTAGGAAAAATATGGGGGTATCTACTACGCATGTCCTCCTCGGACTCCCAGGTCGTTTCCTCGACTGGTTGGTCCCTCCACTGGAACTTTACCATAGAAATCCTCTTGGATCTCAATTGGCAATCATGTCTATCAACAATGGTAGCTGGCTCATCCTCATAACCTAAACTCTCATCAAGTTAGATAGTACTAAAGTCTAACACATGGGACAAGTCGGTGTGATACCTCCGAAGCATAGACACGTGAAAAACTGGATGAACTCTTGATCGGCTGGGAGGTAAAGCAAGCTCATAAGCAACCTCCCCAATTCGCCTCAACACCTCAAATGGGCCAATAAACCTTGGGCTTAACTTGCCTATCTTCTCGAATCTCATAATACCCTTTCTCGACGAAACTTTCAAGAGGACCTTTTTGCCGACCATGAATGATACATCTCGCGCCTTCTGATCTGTGTAACTCTTCTGTCTGGACTATGCTGTGCGAAGTCTTTCTTGAATCAACTTCAACTTCTCTAAGGCATCTATCACTAAATATGTACCATATAACTTATCCTGACCGGCTCAAACTACCCGATAGGAGAACAACATCGTCGATCGTATAAAGACTCAAATGGGGCCATCTCGATGCTAAACTGATAATGATTGTTGTAAGAAAACTCGGCCAAAGGCAAGAACTGGTCCCACTGTCCTCCAAAGTCAATCACACATGCTTTAAGCATGTCATCCAAAAAATCTAAACTGTCCATTTCGACTGTCCGTCACTCTGAGGATGGAATGTTGTGTTGAGCTCCACACGGGTCCCCAACTCACTCTGAACAACTCTCCAGAAATAGAAAGTGAACTGAGGTCCTCTATCTGATATGATGAAAACAGGCACACCGTGCAACCGAACTATCTCTCGAATGTAGATCTGAGCCAACCTCTCTGAAGTATAAGTAGTCACCACTTGAATGAAGTGTCCTGACTTGGTCAACCTATCGAAAACGACCCAAACTGCATCAAACTTCCGCAATGTCTGTGGTAACCCAACTACAAAGTCCATGGTAATGCGCTTCCATTTTCACTCAGGTATGGTCATCTGTTAAAGTAGGACACCTGGCCTCTAGTGCTCATACTTAACCAACTAGATATTCAAACACCTAGCCATATACTCAACTATATCTTTCTTCATCCGACGCCGCCAATAATGCTGCCTCAAGTCACAATACATCTTCATAGTACCTGGGTGAATGGAGTACTGTGAACTGTGTGCCTAATCCTCTCCCTCAATCCATCGACATTAGGAACACATAAGTGACCCTGGAGTCACAGAACACCATACTCATCAACAGAAACCTCCTTGGCACTACCCTGTAGCATCGTCTCTCTAAGAACTGCCAAATGCGGATCATCGAACTGTTGAGCCATGATTTGCCCCAACAATGAAGACTAAGCAATAACACACGCAAGGACTCGGCTGGGATCTGAAATGTCCAACCTCACAAGTCTGTTAGCCTAGGACTGAATATCGAAAGCTAGTGGCCTCTCCTCCGGTGAAATGAATGCCAAGCTACCCATACTCTCTACTTTCCTATTCAAGGCATTTGCGACCACATTTGCCTTGCCTGGATGATAAATAATGGTGATATCATAATCTTTTGGTAACTCAAGCCATCTACACTGCCTCAAATTAAGATCCCTCTATTTGAACAAATGCTGCAAGCTGCGATGATCAGTGTAAACCTCACAAGATACCCCCATACAGATAATGCTTCCATATCTTACGAGCATGAACAATCGCTGCTAACTTTAGGTCATGCACAGGGTAATTCTTCTCATGAATCTTTTCTGACGTGAAGCGTATGCAATAACTCGCCCATCCTCCACCACCACACAAATCGACAGTAATAACCTGCTAACCCCAGGAAACTCCTGATCTCGGTCACTAAAGTAGGATGTGGCCAACTCTGAACTACCTGAATCTTCTTGGGATCCACCTTAATACCCTCTCATGATATAATATTCCCCAAGAATGCTACTGACTCTAGCCAAAACTCACAATTGGAGAACTTAGCATATAGGTTCTGCTCTCGCAAGGTCTGTAGCACTACTCTCAAATGCTGCTCGTGCTCCCTAGGTTACGTGAGTATATCAAGATGTCATCAATGAAGATGATAACAAAGGAATAAATATAAGGCCCGGATACCCTGTTCATTAAGTCCATAAACGTCGCTGGCCATTAGTCAAGCCAAAGGACATAACCGGAAACTCATAATGGCCATATCTCGTACGGAAAGCAGTCTTCAGAACATCTGAGTCCCGGATCTTCAACAGATGATACCCCGATCTCAAGTCGATCTTAGAGAACACCCTAGCATTCTGTAACTGGTCGAACAAATCATAAATAAGCGGCAATGGGTACTTGTTCTTGATGGTAGCCTTGTTCAACTGGGGTAATCAATGCAGATCTGCATGGTCCCATCCTTCTTCTTCACAAATAACACTAGTTCACCCCAAGGTGACACACTTAGTCTAACAAACCCCTTTGCTAACAACTCCTCAAGCTGCTCCTTCAACACTTTTGGAGCCATATGGTATGGTGGGATAGATATAGGCTGGGTGCTTGGAGCCTGGTCAATATAAAAATCAATATCATGATCCGGTGGCATGCCAGGAAGGTTAGAAAGAAACACATCGGTGAACTCCTGAACTAATAGAACTAAATCAATCGTCGTACACTCTACGGTGGTGTCCCGAACATAAGCTACATAAGCCAAACAATCCTTCTCGACCAAGTGCCGAGCCTTCAGAAAGGAGATAATTCGGCTAGATGTACTAACTGAGGAACCCTTCCACTCCAACCTTGGCAACTATGGCATTGCTAAAGTAACAGTCTTGGTATGGAAATCTAGGACGGTATGATATGGGGATAACCAATCCATGCAGAGGATCACTTCAAAGTCAGTCATATCAAGCAATAATAGGTCTTCTGTAGTCTCAAAACCACAAAAAGTGACCACACAGGACCGGTAGATCCGATCTACAACCACAGAATTGCCCATGGGAGTGGACACATGAATAAGAGTACTCAAGGACTCATGAGGAATATCCAGAAAATGAGCAAACAGAGATGACACATATGAATAGGTAGACCCTGGATCAAATAGCACTAAAGCATCCCTACCGCAAATGGAAATAATACTTGTAATAATGGCATCTGAGGTCAGTACATCTGTTCAAGTGGGAAAAGCATAAAATCTCAATGGAGCGCCGGCTGGCTGGCCTCCACTTGATTGAGCAGTAGCTGGCTGACCTCTCCTTGCCTGGCCTCCACCTCTAAGAAGTGTCCCGACTTGGTCAACCTATCAAAAATGACCCAAACTACATCAAACTTCTGCAATGTCCGCGGTAACCCAACTACAAAGTCCATGGTAATGCACTTCCATTTCCACTCAAGTATGGTCATCTGTTAAAGTAGGCCACCTGGCCTCTAGTGCTCATACTTAACCAGTTGGATATTCAAACACCTAGCCATATACCCAACTATATCTTTCTTCATCCGATGCCGCTAATAATGCTGCCTCAAGTCACGATACATCTTCGTAGCACCTGGGTGAATGGAGTATTGTGAACTGTGTGCCTAATCCTCTCCCTCAATCCATCGACATTAGGAACACATAGGTGACCCTGGAGTCACAGAATACCATCCTCATCAACAGAAACCTCTTTGGCACTACCCTGTAGCATCGTCTCTCTAAGAACTGCCAAATGCGAATCATTGAATTGTTGAGCCTTGATTTGCCCCAACAATGAAGACTGAGCAATAACACACGCAATGACTCAGATGGGATCTAAAATGTCCAACCTCACAAGTCTGTTATCCAAGGACTGAATATCGAAAGCTAGTGGCCTTTCCTCCGGTGAAATGAATGCCAAGCTACCCATACTCTCTACTTTCCTATTCAAGGCATCTGCGACCACATTTGCCTTGCCCGAATGATAAAGAATGGTGATGTCATAATCTTTTGGTAACTCAAGCCATCTACACTGCCTCAAATTAAGATCCCTCTATTTCAACAAATGCTGCAAGCTGCGATGATCAGTGTAAACCTCACAAGATACCCCATACAGATAATGTTTCCATATCTTACGAGCATGAACAATCGCTGCTAACTTTAGGTTGTGCACAGGGTAATTCTTCTCATGGATCTTCTCTGACGTGAAGCGTATGCAATAACTCGCCCATCCTACACCACCACACAAATCGACGGTAATAACCTGCTAATCCCAGGAAACTCCTGATCTCGGTCACTAAAGTAGGATGTGGCCAACTCTAAACTACCTGAATCTTCTTGGGATCCACTTTAATACCCTCTCATGATATAATATGCCCCAAGAATGCTACTGACTCTAGCCAAAACTCACAATTGGAGAACTTAGCATATAGTTTCTGCTCTCGCAAGGTCTGTAGCACTACTCTCAAATGTTGCTCGTGCTCCCTAGGCTACGTGAGTATATAAAGATGTCATCAATGAAGACGATAACAAAGGAATCAATATAAGGCCTAGGCACCCTGTTCATCAAGTCCATAAATGCCACTGGCCATTAGTCAAGCCAAAGGACATCACCGAAAACTCATAATGGCCATATCTCGTACGGAAAGCAGTCTTCAGAACATCTGAGTCCCGGATCTTCAACAGATGATACCCTGATCTCAAGTAGATCTTAGAGAATACCCTAGCACTCTGTAACTGGTCGAACAATCATCAATGAGCAGCAATGGGTACTTGTTCTTGATGGCAGCCTTGTTCAACTGGTGGTAATCAATGCACATCTGCATGGTCCCGTCCTTCTTCTTCACAAATAACACTAGTGCACCCCAAGGTGACACATTTGGTCTAACAAACCTATTTGCTAACAACTCCTCAAGCTGCTCCTTCAACTCTTTTGGAGCCATATGGTATGGTGGGATAGATATAGGGTGGGTGCTTGGAGCCAGGTCAATATAGAAATCAATATCATGATCCGGTGGCATGCCAGGAAGGTTAGAAGGAAACACATCGATGAACTCTCGAACTACTAGAACTAAATCAATCGTCGGACACTCTACGGTGGTGTCTCGAAAATAAGCTACATAAGCCAAACAACCCTTCTCGACCAACTGCCGAGCCTTCAGAAAGGAGATAACTCGGCTAGATGTACAAACTGAGGAACCCTTCGACTCCAACCTTGGCAACTATGGCATTGCTAAAGTAACAGTCTTGGTATGGAAATCTATGACGGTATGATATGGGGATAACCAATACATGTAGAGGATCACCTCAAATTCGGTCATATCAAGCAATAATAGGTATTTTGTAGTCTCAAAACCAAAGAAAGTGACCACACAGGACCGGTAGATCCGATCTACAACCACAGAATCGTCCATGGTAGTGGACACATGAATAAGAGTACTCAACGACTCACGAGGAATATCCAGAAAATGAGCAAACAGAGATGACACATATGAATAGGTAGACCCTGGATCAAATAGCACTAAAGCATCCCTACCGCAAATGGAAATAATACTTGTGATAACGGCATCTGAGGCCAGTACATCTGTTCAAGCCGGAAAAGCATAGAATCTCACTGGAGAGCCGGCTGGCTGGCCTCCACTTGATTGAGCAGTAGCTGGCTGACCTCTCCTTGCCTGGCCTCCTATCTAGTAGCCATAAATTGACCCATACAATTCATAACTTAAAAATAATAACAATTGATAGTCGTCGCCTCCCATCCCTATCTTCCTTTCTTACTATCTTTATTCTTCTCTCTCACGCCAGCAACCCATGGCTGTGAGGCCATACGCTTCTCTCTCTCTCTCTCTCTCTCTCTCTCTCTCTCTCTCTCTCTCTCTCTCTCTCTCTCTCTCTCTCTCTCGCTCTCCCTCTCTCTCTCTCTCTCTCTCTCTTTAAAAAACCTCTTTGGTTTTTTTCGTCTCCCTTTATTTGTATTTCTGAGTTTGGATCCTTTATTCGATTATGGAAAATCCAAAAGCCATTGTAAATTTTATCTTATATTTTAATTTTGGTTTGCAATTCATGATTTTGGGCTATATCTGGGTTTTGAATACAAATATGCTATGATCCCAATTTATTGTCATCGCAAACTTATGATCCCAGATCTATTATGGATAAGAAAGCATGCATCGTGTTGTGGACCACACAGGTGAAATGCTGATGAGCTATAAGAATGTTATGTTTTGCAGAATACTATGTTGGATCTGATGATCTGTGCTTTTTTTTTTCAATTTCAATTTTGTGCTAGTTTTTCTAAATCTCCATTAGTTTGTATTTTGTGACATAATTAATTGATGATTCATAATTTTTACTGTTTTTATAATATTGTGGTTACCATTTTCGGCGAATATGAGGTCATGGACGTCGGTAGCTGGTTTCTCAATGAGAGGAAGAACAGAGGAGATGACTATGAAAAAAGTTGAAATATCTACAAAATAGACTGTCATTATACAAAAATTATACAAAATAGACTGTCACTATATAATTTATATACAAATAGAGTGTCACTATACTAAATATATACAAAAATAGAATATCATTATACAAAAAATATACTAAATAAACTATCATTATACAAAATATGTACAAAATAGACTATCACTATATAAAAATATACTAAATAGACTGCAACCTTACAATTTATATACAATTAGCTCTCACTAAACAAAATAGACCGTCACTATACAAAATGGACGGTTACTATACAAAAATATACAAAATAGACTGTTATTATAAAAAAAAATATACACACTGTCACTATACAAATAGACTATTACTATACAAAAATATACAAAATAGACTGTCACTATGCAAAAAATATACAAAAATAGTCTGTTATTATACAAAAATATACAAAAAAAGACTGTTATTATATTAAAAAAATAGATATTTCGTATATGACCTGCATTACGTATTTTATTCAATTGTTAGCTAATACTTATCAGATCCAGAAGTACATTTAAAAAGGCAAAAAAAGAGTTGCTCTATCGCGCCAGGTGAGGGTCGAACCTGTGACCTTCAGCTTAGGAACCAAGCGCTATAACCACTGAGCTACAGGCCCTTATGTTGTCATGATTATTCCTTTCGGCTACTATATGCAATACGTTTGGGCCGAAAGGCCATTTTTTGTAAGTAGGACAAAACATGGGCTATTAAAATTTTGATGGGCTATAGAGGGTAGTTTTCTCTATAATTTTCTACTAGAGATATTTTCCTAATAAAGACACAAAATATTAAGAAAATAAAAAATATAAATAAAAAAAGTGTGGGGTCATCCCATTCTTAGAATAAAGAAATAAGAAGTGAAATAGGCATGTGCCTACGGATAGCCTCGGTAGAGAGCCTTGGAGCCAAAGTTTAGATTTGTGGAGGATCATTAATAATTCTCATGTAGCATTCTTGGAGACTAAGTTTTGCTCTCATATAAAATGTTAGCTCTTTTACTTATTAATACACACCAACAAAGAGAGAAAGAAAGAGTGAGGCATCACAGACGGGGTATAAAAAAATAATCTATGAGGAAAATAGAGCGTGTGAACAATAATGTAGTGAGGTGGAATATCAAAAGAGGGTTATTTATTTTGAGTGTTGTAGTGGCCTTTGTAGTATTTTACTGGGGCCTACAAAGTATAAAATTTCTTACTATAGTGATATCAGTTGCTCCTCTTGGGGCCGTGGTTTTTTCCCTTATTCAGAAGCGTTTTCCACGTAAAAATTTTGGTGTCATTGTCACTCTTTTATTCTTGTTGATTATCGTATCTCACTGCTATATTATTATTCTGCTTTTAACTATGGGGGATTTATTCCCAACAACTGGTATTAGAGCACAGGTTCTGCTCGTTCACAGAAATACTATTCACTATCGGTAGTACTATACCCGGTGAAAAATAAAATGTCCGGAGTAAAGTACGAGGTAGCAAAATTCAATGGATATAGTGGTTTCTCGACATGGCAAAGAAGGATGAGGGATCTACTCATTTAATAGGGATTACACAAGGTACTAGATGCTAACGCCAAAAATCCTGATACCATGAAAGTTGAGGATTGGGCTGACTTGGATGAAAAGGCTGCTAGTGCAATGAGGCTGCACTTATTCGATGATGTGGTAAATAACATCATTGATGAAGACACTGCATGTGGTATTTGGACAAGGTTGGAAAGCCTATACATGTCTAAAATGCTAATAAATAAATTGTACCTGAAGAAGCAGTTATATATCCTACACATGGGTGAAGGTACGAATTTTTTGTCACATTTAAATGTGTTTAACGGACTATTCACATAGCTTGCCAACCTCGGAGTGAAAATCGAGGAAGAAGATAAAGCCATCTTGCTGTTGAACTCGTTTCCATCTTCGTACGATAATTTGGTAACAACATTCCTGCACGGAAAGACTACCATTGAGTTGAAAGACATCACATCGACTCTTCTACCCAATGAGAATATGAGAAAGAAGCCTGAAAATCAAGGACTAACTCTCATCACAGAAGGTAGAGGCAGGAGTTATCAAAGGAGTTCAAGCAATTATGGTAAATTTGGAGCTCGCGGGAAATCTAGGAACCGATCCAAGTCAAAAGCCAAAAATTTCTACAATTGCGGTCAACCAGGTTACTTCAAAAGAGACTGCCCAAATCTAAGGAAGGGCAAGGGTGAAAGCAGTGGCCAGAAGAATGACGACAACACAACCGCCATGGTGCAAAATAATAATAATAATGTTGTTCTCTTCATAAATGAAGAAGAAGAATGCATGCACTTGGCAGGTCCAGAGTCAGAATGGGTGGTTGATACAACGACATCTTACCATGCCACACCGGTAAGAGATCTTTTTTATAGATATGTAGCAGGTGATTTTGGCACTGTGATAATGGGTAACACAAGTTACTCAAAGATTGCGGGGATTGGTGACAATTGTATCAAGACAAATGTTGGATGCACATTGGTTCTAAAGGACGTCCGACATGTACCTAATTTACAGATAAACTTGATCTCAGGAATTGCTTTGGACCGAGATGGGTACGAAAAATATTTTGCAAATTAAAAGTGGAGACTCACCAAGGGATCATTGGTGATTGAAAAGGGAGTTACTCATGGCACGTTATATAAGACACCTGCAGAAATATGCCAAGGTGAATTGAATGCGGCACAAGATGAGATTTCTACAGATTCGTGGCACAAAAGAATGGGTCATATGAGCGAGAAGGGATTGCAGATCCTTGCCAGGAAATCACTTATCTTTTTTGCCAAAGGTATAACAATAAAACCTTGTGACTACTATTTATTTTGTAAGCAACATAGAGTCTCATTTCAGACACGTTTGAAAGAAAATTGAATATGCTTGATTTAGTATATTGTGATGTTTGTGGTCCAATAGAAATTGAATCGATAGGCGGTAACAAATATTTTGTTACTTTTATTGATGATTCTTCACGTAAATTGTGGGTTTATATCTTGAAAACCAAAGATCAGGTGTTTCAAGTTTTTTAGAAGTTTCATGCTCTGGTGGAAAGGGAGACGGGTCGAAAGCTAAAGCGTGTCCGAAGTGACAATGGAGGTGAGTACACTTCAAGGGAATTTGAAAAGTACTGCTCAAGTCATGGGATCAGACATGAAAAGACAGTTCCTAGAACCCCACAGCACAATGGTGTCACTGAGAGGATGAACCGCACCATTGTTAAAAAAGTGAGAAGCATGCTCAGAATGGCTAAATTGCCTAAGTCATTCTGGGGTAAAGTAGTTCAAATAGCATGTTACCTGATCAATAGGAGTCCATCAGTTCTATTGGAGTTTGACATCCTAGAGAGAGTTTGGACTAACAAGGAGGTGTCCTACTCATATCTAAAAGTGTTCGGTTGTAGAGCTTTTACACATGTACCAAATGAGCAGAGAACAAAGCTGGATAATAGATTCGTTCCCTGCATATTCATCGGATATGGAGATGAAGAGTTCGGGTACAGATTGTGGGATCCTGTAAAGAAGAAGGTCATTAGAAGCAAAGATGTAATCTTCCGAGAAAGTGAAGTTGGAGCTGTAGATGATCCGCTAGAGAAGACAAAGAATGGTATAATCCCTAAACTTGTTACCATTCCTTATTCTTCTAACTATCCCAAAAATGCAGAAAATACGACCGACGAGGTTGCCAAGCAGAGAGAGCAACCTGATGAAGTTAATAATCAGGGGGGGCAGCTTGATGATGATGTCGAGCAAGTGGAGTATCCCACTAAGGAAGAAGAACAACATCAACCTCTGAGGAGATCAGAGAGGCCAAGGGTAGAGTCATGCAGGTATCCTTCCACGGAATATGTCCTCATCAGTTATGAGGGGGAGCCAGAAAGTCTTAAGGAGGTATTGTCCCATCCAGAAAAGAATCAATGGATGAAAGCTATGCAAGAAGAGATGGAATCTCTACAGAAAAATGGCATGTACAAGCTGGTCGAAATTCCAAAGGGTAAAAGATCACTCAAATGTAAATGGGTCTTTAAACTAAAGAAAGATGGAAATGGCAAGCTGGTTAGATACAAAGCTCGATTGGTGGTTAAAGGCTTCGAACAGAAGAAATGTATTGATTTCGATGAAATTTTCTCACCTGTTGTCAAAATGACTTCTATTCGTACAATCTTGAGCTTAGCAGCTAGCCTAGATCTTGAAGTGGAGCAGTTGGATGTGAAAACTACATTTCTTCACGGAGATTTGGACGTCTTCTCCGACCATTATCTCACTGGAGTCCATGGCTTCTCAGGCCATGGATGGTCTGTGCTCACTTCCTTCACCCCCAAACCACGGGTGTTCAAGATTTCGAGGTCTGTCCTCGATGGCATCAGTTCAAATCCTCTATAGATCTTTGGTGCTATGGCCTCTCCAGCCGTGTTACGACATATTCGATCTTTAGGAGCCTAGCTATGGCCATCTCTGACTCCAGGCTGGATTCTCTTCCAAGCCTTCTCATTTCTAGGGTTTCATAGAGAACCTAAAGCTATTCGAGGTTTTTTTCTCTAGTTGTTTTCTTAGATCTATGCTATATCTGTGCTATATTCGACATTTTAAGGGTTTTCCCCAATTTTCTTTTTAAAATCATTTGATTTTCAAATTAGGGTTTCTGGAAACTTTCTGATTCTTTCTTCTCTTTTCTTTATGTGTGTTTGTCTATGTTTATCTCGTATATTTTCCTCTCGACTACACATGTACTTGATCTTCTGCTTTTCTTTCTATTTAAACATGATCCTTCTATGCTTTGCATTTTTACTGTGCCTTTAGACTAAGCTCGCATGATTATTTTTGCTATGTTTTCCTACATGATTTCTATTGTATGTGTCTCCTACTGGGTTCTTTATGTTTGCTTGCTTTACCTGATTTTACCAAGTTCTTCCTAAACATGCTTCATCTACTGTTTCCTAAGTTTATACATCACCTCTTTTCTTTTCTAAAACTTGCTTAAGTTCCGAGTCTTCTTTAAAACATGTTCTTTATGCTTTTTCATTCTGTTGCTTCAAACCTACTACTGTGTCTGTGTGTTTGCTCATGAGGCTCTGAAAGAGACCTCTGAGTCTATTTCAATGGCTTGCCTTCTCCTCTCTGTATCATACTCGGATTAAAACCCTAGGGTTTGGGTCTTTGCAAGTTTGACTCTAGGGTTCTGCTCTAAAAGACCCTGGGCTCTCGAACTCATGCAGAGTTTACAATCAATTTGGAATTTCCTATTTATGAATTAAAACCTCTTATGACCGTCTCTTTTGTTTGATACTAGCATGCTTATATACGAGGGTTTTTTTTCCTTCTGAATTGATTCTTTAGCTTGTGATTGATTTCAATCTCCTTTTACTAAGGCTTGATTGATTTTTGTTACTGATTTTTACAACTTAACCTCTTTTCCCCTTTTCCTGACTAAGTTCATTCAAAGGCTTTTAAATTTCTGGCTGTTTGATTACTGTATTTTCCTTATTCTCTCAAAACCGTGTACTATAGGCTTCTTACCTTAAATAGACTATATGAACTTACCCCTATTATGCTACTCTGAAAAGGTTTTCATTACTTTCCTTTCCTTAATTACTCATCCCCGTTTGAAATCAAATCCCTTCGACTAAGGGAGATCCTCTTTGATTGACTGAAATTTTATTTCCTTGCCTTTTGGTTTACTCGTTTCTGCACTATAAAAAAGTGAGTTCTTTCTGCACCTCTGGGAATACACTACACACTTCAGAAGAATTACACACACTCGACACAGACACCTCTGTCTTTGAAATATACTATACTCTCTCTCTACCTTCTCTACTACTACTGAGCATTCCTCTCCTTTCTCTCCTACTGTCTGAATATTTCTGGAGTTCCTCTTAATTCCCAAGTGCTTGCTAAAATTTGAGTTGCTCTTGTTAATTCTTTCTGGCTATTTATTTGCTGTTGCTTCTCTGTTGTACTAGAATTGAAAAACTGGTATGTATTTCTAACACCCTCCTATTATGTGTTTACTTTTCCTCTTCTACACCTCTTTCACTATGTGTTTATTTATGCTTCCTGCACTATGCAATTACATTCAAGTCTGTTATGCCCTTTCGTTATGATTTGCACTTTCAGTCTGCTATGCTCTCCTGTCTCTCTTTAATATGTTTTCATGCAAATCCCTTCCCTCTATTCCCTTTTTGCATGTTAGTACTGTTCTAAATCATGGAAGCATCTTATATTACTGTCCATGATCTAGAGCCAGACTCTCCTGAGTCTCTACTCAAATGCTTTCCCATT
>MU756359.1:7659-48459 GCA_026770625.1 Nicotiana glauca | reverse complement strand
TATTTTGCCATGTCTTTGCCCCTGCTTGACATGGCTTTGCCTTGCCATTGCTTTGCCAACCCGCACATCTAAGTAATAGGCGCCTTCCTTCCGTCGAAGGTGCCTTTGTCATGCCCCGCATAGTCCGTCACGCCGAGCTGCCCGTCATGATGTTGCCCCAATTTTCAGGTTGTGCAACAAGTCCATCATGAAAATACTTGTCACAACCCACACTTGCCGAGGATCAGTGTCAAGGGGCTAACACTTACCATCACAGTTATAAATTTTGAAGTTTAAAGTTTTTAACAATGTCTAATTTTGTTTTGTTTCAGTAGCATTAGCCGGATCACTAAATCAGCGGTTGATTTGACTGTTCAGTTGTAACGATCTCAGTTAACAAAAGTTATCGCCTTTTCTTTGCCGCCGGCGAAGACGTCCGTTAATTCCGTCGACGGCTTGCTGGTGAGATTTCTTTTTCAATGTTCTGCTACTAAAATATTTTTCTTTTAATTAATAGGTTCCACTTTTTAAACTTGTGGGCGGAAGTTATTGTCCTTTTACACATGTCATAGTTCTTTTTCATATCACTTGTGTCAGGTAGACACTAATTTTAATCTTTAATACTAAAAGATATTACTCTTTCCGTCCCAATTTATATAATGGTATTTGACTTGACATGAAGTTTAAGAAAAAAAGAAATACTTTCGAAATTCGTGGTCTAAAACAAGCCATAGACCTTTTCCTTTTGATAAAGGTGGTGTCATTGCTAGCTTGATCGCGCATGGACTAATTCCGTGATATACCTGTTACCTTCCACCAGCAACATGTGTCGGGTTAATTCTATCCACCAAGGCTTGGACAGATGGTAAGAATCACGTAGTGTTTTTTGTCTTTGAACATGAGACTTCATAGTTCTCAACCCACTTCATTAACTACTAGGCCACACCCTTGAGTGCAATACGGCATAGACTTTGTGTGATTATAAATCATCTCATTTAAATGTAAAATCAAAAGTTTTTTAAAGTTAAATTATTTCTAAATATAAAAATGTGCCCTTTTTCTTGGAATAAACTAAAAAGGAAAATGTACCACGTAAAATGGGACATAGGAAGTATTATAAATGCATTTTTTGGTACTTCATGGGTGATCCTCCTTTTTTAAAAGGATTGTCATATGTTACTTTATACGAAAGCAACTACTTGAAAAATGATCCTGTAAATGATTCTACAGAGTAAAATATTTTTCGTGGAAAACATTTTCGCTCATATCAAACGCACATGGTGCGTCTCTCTTGTTTTTTTGTGTGAGATCAAGTGGTCTTGGGACAGAGGTTTTTCCATTTATCTGACTTGGGATTTTTTAATTTAGGTGGGAAATTTGTTTAGTAATTGATGGCAGCTCCAGGGGGGCCTAGACCAGGGAATATACCACCCAATTACAATCCTAATGCACTTGCTGATGGAATGCAAAATTTGCAAATTAATAGACCCAATCGCCCGCCTTCAAACCCCAGTGGCAGTCCTAGGCCTAGTGCTACACCTTCTGGGCAGCAGCCACCCCCTTTTGCTGGTGTGCCACCCCCTTTTGCTGGTGCGCCACCCCCTTTTGCTGGTGTGCCACCTGCAAGTCGGCCAGGACCTCCTCCACCTGGGGCATTCCAAAGGGGTCCTACGCAAGCTACATTGCCTCCCAATTTAATTTCTAGACCATCCGGCCCTCCTTCTGTGGGTCAACCTACACCACCCTTTGCATCCAGGCCGCCTCCTGCTGGTGCAGTGCTTCCTTCTATGGGTGGTACTGCCATTCGCCCGCCACCTAGTGCTTTGCCTTCTGCACATGGTCCTCGTGCCGGCCTACCAGGACCTTTTGCTGCTTCAACAAGCTCTCTTGTGCCGCCTTCTGGTGTTTCTAGTTCAGCTAGTAATGGTCCACCTGCACTTGGTCCGGGGACAATGCAGAATGGACCACATTTTTCTCCGGCAAGCAATACAATGAGGCCACCAGCTGGAGCTCCTCCATCAGCAATGTTATCGTCTGGAATTCCTTCTCAACCTCCAAGGATGCGTTCACCCTTTGGAAGTCCACCTGCCAGCACAACATCAGTTACTGCACAACCGCCACCTCCGTTTCCGGGATCAGCTCACAATGTGCCACCTCCTTCAGGTTCCTTCCCCTTTGCATCACCAGTCCCAGCCATGCCTCCTCCTATGAGCGCTGCTTATGGAATGCAGACATGGCACACGCAGCCTCATCAGGTAAAATATGCTTACCATATTGTCATTGTACTTTTACGGTAATATGTTTCGACTTTCCTGAAATTAGTGTAACAGTTGTGCTCATATCCTATTTAAGGAAAAATACAATATAGTTTGCATCCATGGTAACAGAGAATTTATAGCTAGTTTATTTGCCAAGTGTAGTAGCATGACATTAGAAACTTAAGAGACAGATGTGAATAACAAGTTATGGGATACTTATTGCTCCATTATTCACACTAGTAAAAGTCAACAGTTCATCGCAAAGAGATTACAGCTCAAGGGAGTTCAGAAAATATATATAAGTTGTCTACACCACTTACATTTTTTTTGTTTGATCAGTAAGTCACAGGAGAATTACGAATTTAATGAGTTCTGTAAACATAAAATTAGCTGCTTCTTGGTTCTGGCTGCAGAAACAGCTTCAAGGCTTCAGTAAGCCTAATGATACAAGAGATTCTCACTGACTTAATTGATTGAAAGAATCTATCATGTTGAGAATCATGAAGCCTTTTCATGCTGTTTACCAGTAACTTAGCAATACCTTGCTTCTATATTGGGCTGCCGCATCCAAGGGGTATGATGTAGACAACCTAACCTAATGCAAGCATTAGTGGCTGCTTCCACGGCTCAAACCCGTGACATATTGGGCTGTTAGTATCGACAAGAAGTTGATTTTTGAAGTAGTAGGGCCTTAAAATGGAGAAAGCAGTTTTAAGACCTTACCATGAGGTAAAGGGCATAAAGTGAAGAAAAGTAGAGAAGAAAAAATTAAGTCATTTTGAGTTGAATGGCTTAGAAGTCCCTTTAGATAAGGTTTCATTCATTAGATAAGTACCTTCATAATCTTCATGAACTTGAGATGAGATAACCAGAGACTTTACATTGATGATCATGAGTTGTTATGTTCATTCACTGTCTATGCTTGATGTGAGAAAGCACGGGAGAAAATATATTATTGATGTAATTCATATGTTACAATAAGCCCTATATATATATACACACACAACATGTCCTACTCCTAATATATATTGGATTAGGGTTATTTATTTACTCCTATTTACATTAGTATTCTAACACTCCCCCTCAAGCTGGTGCATATAAATCATATGTACCGAGCTTGTTACATATGTAGTTAATACGAGTACCAGTGAGGGACTTGGTGAAAATATCTGCAAGTTGATCATTCGACTTCACAAACTTTGTAGCAATATCTCCCGAGAGTATCTTTTCTCTAACAAAGTGACAGTCAATCTCAATGTGTTTAGTTCTCTCATGGAACACTGGATTTGACGCAATATGAAGAGCAGCTTGATTATCACAAACAAGTCCCATCTGACTAATCTCACCAAATTTCAACTCCTTGAGCAACTGTTTGATCCAAATTAGCTCACATGTCGCCATAGCCATCGCTCGATATTCTGCTTCTGCACTAGACCGAGCAACCACATTCTGTTTCTTGCTCTTCCAGGACACCAAATTTCCTCCTACCAAGACACAATACCCAGACGTAGAACGTCTATCAGAAGGTGATCCTGCCCAATCAGCATCTGAGTATCCAACGATCTGCTCATGGCCTCTATCCTCAAACAATAAACCTTTGCCTGGAGCTGATTTTATATACCGAAGAATGCGAACAACTGCATCCCAATGACTATCACACGGAGAATCCATAAACTGACTCACAACACTCACAGAAAAGGAAATGTCAGGTCTTGTCACTGTAAGGTAATTTAATTTACCAACCAATCGTCTATATCTTGCAGGATCGCTAAGAGGCTCCCCCTGTCCTGGCATAAGTTTAGAATTTGGATCCATCGGGGTGCCAACTGGTCTACAACCTGTCATTCCTGTCTCTTCAAGAATATCTAAGGCATACTTTCGTTGTGAGATCACAACACCTGAACTAGACTGAGCAACCTCAATACCCAGAAAATACTTTAGTTTGCCCAGATCCTTAGTCTGAAAGTGTTGCAAGAGATATTGCTTCAATTTAGTAATACCATCCTGGTCATTGCCGGTAATAACAATATCGTCAACATAGACCACCAGATAAATACAGAGACTCGAGGCAGAATGCCGATAGAATACAGAGTGATCAGCTTCACTCTGAATCATGCCAAATTCCCGGATAACTGTGCTGAATTTACCAAACCAGGCTCGAGGAGACTGCTTTAGACCATAAAGTGACCGACGCAAACGACATACAAGGCCACGAGACTCCCCCTGAGCAACAAACCCAGGTGGTTGCTCCATATAAACTTCATCCTCAAGGTCACCGTGTAAAAAAGCATTCTTAATGTCCAGCTGATAGAGAGGCCAATGGCGAACAGCAGCCATGGATAGAAAAAGGCGGACTGATGCTATCTTAGCCACAGGAGAGAAGGTATCACTGTAATCGAGCCCAAATATCTGAGTATATCCTTTGGCAACAAGACGAGCCTTTAGACGATCAATCTTACCATCCGGACCAACTTTGACTGCATACACCCAACGACAACCGACAGTAGATTTACCTGAAGGAAGAGGGACGAGCTCCCAAGTACCACTCGTATGTAAAGCAGACATCTCGTCAATCATAGCCTGTCGCCATCCTGGATGAGACAATGCTTCACCTGTTGACTTAGGGATGGAAACATAGGACAAAGAAGATAGAAAAGCATAATAGGGTGATGACAAACGATGATAACTCAAACCGACATAATGGGGATTAGGATTAAGGGTGGTTCGTATACCTTTCCGAAGTGCAATTGGTTGATTAAGAGGAGACAAGTCCGCAGTATTAGCAGGGTCAGGTGCAGGACGTGAATCAGTTGGGCCTGATGCTGGGCGCGGACGACGATGATATGTCAAAAGTGGTGTTCCTGTGGCAGGGAGTCTAGGAGGAGCCACACAAGACTCCTCAACGGTTGGAATGGATAAGATTTCTATAGCGGAAGATGAAGGAGGAGCTATAGGAGACTCAAGTAAGACTTCTGTGGCGGAAGAAGAAGGAGGAGCTATAGTAGACTCCTTAAAGGTCGGAATAGGTAAGACCGCAGATATATCAAGGGGGTCAGAATGGTCAGAAGAGGTAAAGAAAGGTTTAGACTCAAAAAATGTGACGTCAGAGGACATAAAGTACCTATGAAGATCAAGTGAGTAACAACGATATCCCTTTTGAACACGAGAATAACCAAGGAAGACACACTTGAGAGCACGAGGAGCTAACTTATCTTTTCCAGGGGCTAAGTTATGAACGAAACAAGTGCTCCCAAAAACACGAGGGGGAACAGAGTATACGGGTGATTGGGGAAACAATACTGCATACGGTATTTGATTCTGGATGGGAGAGGAAGGCATCCGATTAACTAAATAACAAGCGGTGAGAACTGCATCGCCCCAAAAACGCAGCGGAACATGAGATTCAATGAGAAGTGTGCGAGCAGTCTCAATGATGTGCCTATTCTTTCTCTCTGCAACCCCATTTTGCTGAGGGGTATAAGGACAAGAGGTCTGATGAATAATTCCTTGAGAAGTCATAAACTGTTGAAATTGAGTGGATAAATATTCTAAGGCATTATCACTGCGAAAAGTGCGAATAGAGACACCAAATTGATTTTTAATTTCAGCACAAAAATTCTGGAATATAGAAAACAACTCAGAACGATCTTTCATTAAGAAAATCCAAGTACATCTTGAATGATCATCAATGAAACTAACAAAATAACGAAATCCCAAGGTTGAACTGACTCTACTAGGACCCCATATATCAGAATGAACTAAAGAAAAAATAGACTCTGCGTGACTCTCAATACTACGAGGATAGGGGGCTCGGGTATGTTTCCCGAGCTGACATGACTCACACTCTAATATGGATAAACTAGACAAACTAGGCACCATCTTCTGAAGCTTGGATAAGCTTGGATGTCCTAAACGTCTGTGAATTAGGTCCGGAGGATCTGTAACTAGACATGCCTTGGAGGTTTTTAGGGAGTTAAGGTAGTAAAGCCCTTCTGATTCAAGTCCTGTTCCAATCGTCTGCCCTGTACTGCGGTCCTGCATAATAAAAGAATCATCAATAAAATATATACCACAATGGAGGGCACGAGTCAAACGACTAACAGATGCAAGATTAAAAGGACAACCAGGGACATAGAGAACGGAATCTAGAGTGACAGAGGGTAGGGGATTCGCTTGTCCAACTCCTTTTGCTTTAGTTTGAGACCCATTGGCTAAAGTAACAGAGGGAAGAGACTGTGAATACGCAATATTTGACAAAAGTGATTTATTACCAGAGATATGATCAGAAGCGGCCGAGTCCACAACCCATTGTTCAGGAGGACTAGACTGGGAAACACAAGCAAAAGAATTACCAGCAACAGAAGTATTAGTCTGAGCGATAGAAGCTACTTGTGGAGATGTCTGCTTACTTGCTTGATACCGAAGGAACTCATTATACTCCCCTTCAGATAAAGAAAATCCCTGGTTACCTGTGGTCTCAGTCTGAGCAACATAAGCATTTTTGGGTGGGCGGCCATGTAGAGAATAGCATACATCACGAGTGTGTCCAAGTTTATGACAATAAGAGCACTTGGGTCTAGATCTTCCAAAACGACCTCCTCCTCGTCTATTCTCCATAGTATGAGATGCCCGATTGTCCACTGATTGAGATACGAGGACAGATGAGTCAAGTGCCTGTGATGAGCTCGCTGGGTGACTAGGTGCTGCAGCAAGGCGAAGTAATCGAGAGAATAATTCATCAACTGTGGGGACGGTCGGACTAGCCAAAATCTGGTCACGTACTGAATCAAGGTCATTAGGGAGTCCAGCGAGTGTAAGAACTAGAAACATCTTCTATCGTTGCTCTTGTTGCTTTTCAATACTAGCAGAAACTGGCATCAATGTCTCAAATTCTTCCATGACTGCCTGAACTTGTCCCAAGTAAGTAGACATATCCAATTCCTGTTTCTTCAAGCTTGTCATTCGCGATATTACATCATAGAAACGAGATATGTCATTAGTGTATAGATTACGAGCCTTTTCCCAAACTAAATAACATGTCTGGAATGGACGGAACAAGGGCATCAATTTGGAATCAATAGATCGCCACAGGATACTACATAACTGAGCATCGACCTTCTCCCACTGCATTTTGGTCTTTTCATCACCTTCGCTAGCCTTTTTTGTTAAATGATCTTGAACTCCTTGACCTTTACACCACAACTCGACCGATGAAGCCCAAGCTAAGTAGTTTGAACCTCCGATTAAAGGTTCTGAGGTAATCATAACACCGGAACTGCCAGAACCCGGGTTTCTAGACCCGAAAGCATCGACTCCCAAAGACATGGTTGGATTATCACCAAATAACAACAAGAATCAACTGAAAATTCTCTGAAACAGATGAAGAAAACACTGTGTTTGCCGGAAAAGTACTGTAGCTGCCGGAAAAAACTCAAAGTGGTCGGAATTAAAAAATAAAAATATGGACAGGCTCGGAATTACTGGGCGATCCAACTGTCCTGAAGGAGCGAAGCCAAAAACTGACCGGAAGTGGTCTCACGCGCCGGCGCGTGGGTTCACGCGCGTGAACTCTGGTGGCGCGTGGGGGCGCGTGTGCAACTGTTTGCCGGAGATTTTTCTGGGGTTTGGTCGCCGGACAGTGGCGACTCTTGTGGTAGTGTTGGATTTTGCACAACACTTACAAAAACAAAGCAGACGCAAACAGGCTTGAAAAAGTCGCCGGAAAAAGGGTTCCGGTGACTGATTTCTCTTCCCGGAATTGCTGGAATTTATGCACAGCAATAGATCTCTCACAATTGCTCTGATACCATGTGAGAAAGCACGGGAGAAAATATATTATTGATGTAATTCATATGTTACAATAAGCCCTATATATATACACACACACAACATGTCCTACTCCTAATATATATTGGATTAGGGTTATTTATTTACTCCTATTTACATTAGTATTCTAACACTTGACAATTGTGCTTGAAACCAAAAACCTTTATAAAACAAATTAGCTACATTGCTAGCTTGAGGAAGTGTTTTCTTAATTTTTAACAGGAGTAAATTCAATAAAAGATAATTCAAAATTTGATATACTATATAGTCTCTCCGTTCTAATTTATGTGAACCTGTTTGACTGGGCACGGAGTTTAACAAAAAAGGAAGACTTTTTGAATTTGTGGTCCTAAACAAGTCAAAAAGGGCCCAGAGTATTTGTGTGGTTATAAAAGCTTCTCATTAAGGGTAGAATTGTAAGTTTAAGCTAAATTGTTTCCAAATTTAGAAAGGGGTCATTCTTTTTGGAACAGACCAAAAAGGAAATAAGTTCACATAAACTGGAACGGAGGGAGTAGTTTCTATACTCTCACTTCACCAGGATGATGTCACTCATTTATGGTGTTGGGAAGTTAATGTCATTAAGATTGCTCATTGATGCATGGTGATGCTTAGACCAGTCTCTTCTTGGAATTCCTGTAGCTGCTCCCTTGACCGTCTCTTTACCTATATCTAATGAAAAAATGTGTATCCTACTTGGTGTGACATTTCAACATTAACCTTTGACTTCAAAAGCTTACTCATTCTAGGGGTCGATTTTTCCGGAAAATCCTTTGGGCTTTTGATGCTTATAGTTTGTGATTGTAATTCTTGTAGATTCATAATATTGTTCTTCAGTATAGGTAGGTTAAATTCCTTATTATTTCATGTGAATGAAGATGTCCTTTAGGTAGAAGCATACTACTGACAGATCCTTTTTCTGTTTGTGTCTAGCCTGTTAAGAGCGAGAACCAGCATGTTTAGCTATGTTTTCTACTGTCCGCCAGAAATTGGCAGAATACACAAGCAACAGTATGCTTTGTTAAGGGAGAAGTAAAGACTCTTTCCTCTAATCTAATTAGGAAACTCTATAAATTCTCAAGCTTCTTGTCAATCTTTACTTCAAGACCATAACATGCGCCAAGTCGCGTGCAAAATCCTTTAATCAAGTCTTCTGCTATCAATTACCATGAATAAAGAATGATGTGTATGCTTTGATCAACCCAGATCTTTCCTATGGAAAAAGAGATTCATGCTCTCTTCCAAACTCATCTTTGTTATTTTCGGTTAGAGTAACTCTGAGCCATTCCTTTTATATGAAAAAGAGTGTAGAGTAACACTGAAAAAGTTGGATCTTCTTCTTTCAAATTTTCAGAAATGTTGAAGTGTGTGGGAATCACATCTAAATGCTTAAACTGTTAGAGAGAGCACATATTATCTACTTAATTATGTGGTCAACACGAGCCCTCACGTTTTGTCCTGATTCTTTTCAATGGGCCAAGTATATTGAAGTTCTTTTGCTTAATTGGGTGGCTGTGAGTGAGGCTTGAACTTAGGACCTCTTCTTGCTTTGGTATCATTTTGAAGTGTGTGATCATTTCATCTAAATGCTTAAGTTTTTAGAGAGAGAAAAGTGATGCTATAAAGAATAAAAAAATCAACCTGTCCTGTATGCAATTGGAAGTGGCATACTGATCTTCTGCCCAAAAAAAAAAAGTAACACCTATAAACATGGTGCTTTTTAAAAGTACTTTTCTTCCTTGTTCCTTGAAATCCTACAACCATGATGACTAAGTTATTGGATCAAGTAGATTCAAGTATGGGTTTTGTACTTGGTCCTGCTTTTTGTATGCTTCTTGTACTATATTTCCACTTCATATGAGGTATTTATGATGACTTTACCGGTTTTATAGGTTGCTCCACCTTCTGCTGTACCTGCTTCAATGCAACCACCTAGGATGTTTGGGATGATGCCGCCACTTTCAAATCAAGCAGAGGCTGCAATAACTCCTTCTATGGGTTATGCTGGATCTGCATTAACTGGGCAATCAAAAATTGATTCCGATAAAGTTCCGCGCCCAATTCCAAATTCTGCAGTAATCCTGCATGCAACTCGTCAAGGCAACCAAGCCAACCCCCCTCCGGTAAATTATATCTTAGTTGCAGGAAAGAAATTGTTTTACTTCAAAGTATTGTTTACGGTTTCCAGGGATTGTGTTTATTGCCTTATGAGCTGTGCTTTTCTGTAAATAATAATCCTAGTGTATTGTAAAGGTTCATATAAATTTACTATAAGAAAAAAGAAGCAAAGGTTCATATCAATTGAAGTTTCTTTTCCTTATTCTTTTTCTAATGTCCTTCTATTTCCCCTGTCTCTCTTGAAGCCTGCTACCAGTGACTACATCGTTAGGGATACTGGAAATTGCAGCCCACGGTACATGAGGTGTACTATTAATCAGGTGCATCATCTTCACTATATTTTTGTGTATCTGTACATTAGCATTCCATCTAATGGATTTGTGTATTTATACCTTCTCTTGTTCCTTGGGAAGTGCATGCTTGTTGACCGAAAAATTCTGACCATGGGAACTGATACTAGATGATTCGTCCTTGTTGTTTGTTCAACAGATTCCATGCACCGTTGACCTTTTGACGACCTCTGCAATGCAGTTGGCTTTGTTGGTCCAACCTTTTGCTCTTCCTCATCCGCGTGAAGAGCCCATTGAAGTAATTCACCCTTTCTCCTTGTGAACATTTTTCTTGCTAGACATTTCATATTTATCTTGTTTCCTTTTGTTAGGCTTCTAGCATATTATTTCCTCGATATTTGAGTCTCATATGTAAGTTTTCAAGTTCCTTCTATGCTGATCAAAGCCTATCCATTCATGCTAAAAGAACATTAACATGTGTTGAAAGAGTTAATTAGTTATTCAACATTAGTTGTTGCATTTGATATGTCAGCCCTAGTGTTTAGTGCTATTAGGCGGGAAGAAATTGCTTGAAGCAAGTGGTAGAACTAAAGATGCATCTTATGCTATACGGGCAAAGAACTGTAGTTAGTCAAAGAGTTAAAAGTCTTGATCTATTGGCGGTGGGAAGAAGGATGGGGAAATGCTCATATATCACAGCAAGAGAGAGGAGAGCTGAAATAAGACAGTTAACATGACAATTAACTAGTCTGTAACATTGCTGGAACTAAAGAAACACCTTTTAGTGCAAGTTTTTGCTTATATGAGATGGTAGTGAAATCTGTGGATGATGCTAGTTTGGTGGATGATTAGTTTGATCTCTTTGGTTTTGGTTGGCATACTTGACTGGGTTTACGATATATTTCATATATTGTGTCGATGAAAGTCCTCCTAGGTGCTGGTGGGATGCTTTTTCCCATGTTCTTTTTGTGACTATAACAGGGATAAAATTGAGTAGCAGTGACCTTATGGAATTGTGTGAAGTATCAACTGAATTTTGTATGCTTCTTACATATTTTGGTTTATGGCTACTCCTTATTGTGACGATTAGGAGGAAAACAGCTGTTATTGGGTTCTCGTTGCTTACGTTAAGTGAGAAAATACTTGTGTTGGTGTCTTTACTTTCTTCTCACATGACATGTTGCATTGTTTGATAGGTTGTTGATTTTGGGGAAAGTGGTCCTGTTCGTTGCTTTCGTTGCAAAGGCTACATAAATCCTTTTGTGAAGTTCATTTATCAGGGAAGACGTTTCACTTGTAACTTGTGTGGTATGAATGAGTTCTTTTCCGCCAAACTTAATACTTGGAGTTCAGAGCATGCTTCTTGATAACCTCTAGGATATCATAATTGAAGTCCTAGGGGGCGTGGACACAGACTCGGACAAGGATACGAGTCTGACATGTGTGCATGACAACATGTAAGAAATATAGGATATGAAACGGCAAACATTGAAACATAGAATTTTCTTGTCCTAAGTTCTACTCGAATTAGTCTTATTAATAAATTAGCTTTCTAAAGAACATTCTTCTTTATCAATTGACCTCACGTGAATCTTCATTCTTTGCATTTCACGAGAGACAAAATAGAGTAAAGTATCCTGAAATATAATGTACTTTGTTGACACACTTGAGGCATATTAATGAGTCCCGCTGCAGTAGTCATACCAAGGAGGAACTTTTTGGGCACTTGTCTTGTATTAGAAGATTGATTCTAGTGTTAAACACATAAGCATACATTTGACCATCTCATTCTCTGGAAAACATTTGGTGGTAATAAATTGGCTGCAAAAGTTTATAGATTCAACAGCTGGTTTGATGTTTGAGGACTATTTGGTTGTTGGATTGGTGCAAAACCTAATGGGCTGATTGTTTCTGTATTAGTGCGAGTTATTAAAGTATTATTCTGGGCTGGGTGAACAGTATTGCTGTACCCTGAACATCACAATGGCTGATTCTCTGTATTGTTGCTATGATGTATTGGCATAACAGCCTATAGGAAAAGTGATGTAGTGGTAGAAGGAAAAATTGGATTTCAAGGACTTGGGGCAACAAAGGCTGGACATGGTCTACCCTTAGATAAAGAATGACCAATTCAGCAGCAGAGAACTGGAGAACAGTGATAAGGAAGATGTCTAAGAAATCCACCTAAACTTCTCTTGGAATACCACAGCAAGGCTGCATAAAGCAGTAGAAATGAAACAACAAAAGCTTAATCAAGAGGACAATAGAAGTTGGACATAATTTCTCCAAACTCTTGAAATCAAAAGTGCCTACTACGGTTACAACTAAAGAAAAAGAAAAACTCTAAAATGCCTCCTGTTTTGGGTTTCTAGTGAGTTTCTCTTGCTTCCACTCAATTAACAGTGCAAGATGCATCTTATTTCCAAACTCACTTTTCCTTTTAGATAAGTATGACTCCAACATAGCAGGAAACCATAAATTTCATGATTAAAGACTGGCATTGTGCTTTTCATAGTGCAATCATTCCTAAAAGATAAGAAACACGCTAATAGCTGTAACTGATAAAATTAAGACAGGATCTGAACATGAAAACTCTTACCAATTCCCAATATTGAAGTTTGAATGAAATTGTGAAGTTTTTAATTTTCCATACGCTTGACATCTATTTTGCAGGATATACCAATGAAACTCCACGTGATTATCACTGCAACTTAGGTCCAGATGGCAGGCGTACAGATGCTGATGAAAGGCCAGAACTATGCCGAGGAACTGTTGAATTTGTAGCTACTAAGGAATATACGGTTGGTGACCTTTTGTTGGACTTTGATATGGTGGTATGATTGGATAAGTTTATTGATGTAGAGTTATTTGAAATTTACATTCCAAGCTTGCACACCTTGATTAGTGGCATGGTTGGATGAGTTTATTGAAGTAGAACCGTCTTTAAAATGAACTCCAAGCAAAGGGTTATCATTCACTTAAGAGAGCAAAGAGCTTTCAACTGCTATCTAGATTTGTTTTGATATTTAGGGAAGTTTGCACGTCACCTAGTGCTTATATCCATTGGAAATGTTTGCTAACGTATGGTTTTTCAGCAGTAGTTCATTAGTATGTATGTGCTGTTCTATTGCTAGTTTAACCTATTTAAGAGGAATGGAGGATTATATCGATAGTCATCTTGAACTTCTTATCTTCTTCAATAGGCTTGAGGAGGAAACAGTTCTGCTCTAATAATTCATTAAGTAATACTTATTCAGATTTAAACTAATGCAAATAATTATGTGAAGAGAGAAAAGAGGAAGGTAGGGAGAAGGCAAAGGGTTATACTACATTGTGGCTGATTTGTCAAGTTGCTGGTCCGAGATGCAAGATCTGTGGACAGTAAAGGGCATTGGTGGTGGTGGTGATGGGTTGAACACGTTTAATTCTGTTTTGACAAAGATGTTTATTGATAGACAATCAATCATGCTTTTAGCTCAAGACTACTCTTTGTTTATGGTTTTTCAATCAGCTTGCAATTATGAATGCATTTCTTGTTCTTGGTGCGGTGATTTTCCTTGATATAGGTTGGTAATGTTTTTGATTTTTCAAGTGATAACTTGGAAATTTTGTTTCAGCTGCGCGATCCAATGCCTGCTGTATATTTCTTCCTTATTGATGTCTCCATGAACGCCATACAAACTGGTGCAACTGCAGCTGCTTGCAGTGCAATAAGCCAAGTTATTTCTTATCTTCCTGTAAGTGTTGATTTATTATTGGTAATTTAGTTCATTAATTGACAATGTCTTTACATTAAGGAGAGATTAGGATATGTGTTCCTGTCTTTTTGAGTGGAAATCCTTTTGAAACAACTTCATTATCATACTAAATTTGTTGAAGTGGCCGGCAGTTCAGTGTTAATATAATCATGTACAAGCTTCTAGTTTTTCCGTTCTATCCTTTGAGATGCTGATATCGGTTTCTGAGCTTTTAGACTTGAGGAAATTCAAGTTTGTCTTAAGTCCTTTATGATATAGTTTGGTGAACCTCGATTAATTGGGCAGAATGTGTAATTGAGGTCTGCATTGAGTGTGTTTCTATGAGGGAGAGGTGTTTTCAGCAAAGTATTGCCTCGTGAGTAGGTGATATTAATGATAGTTGGATAATTTAGGACATTGATAGGTAAGTATAGTTGACTCATCATTTTTGAGGGATAATAGCAGCTGGCACCAAGAGCCACTGGCTGCTCCAGCGACAGCCCCAAGCTCAGAACGTGGGAAGAGTAATAGTTAAGATAGATCATGGATTTAAATTCACCCAGTTTGTGATCAAGTCAAGTCATGCGATTGAATTCACTGGAACATGATTTGGTAAAAAGGAGCTACATCAATCTAATGTAAATCATGAGGGAAGATATTAGTCAGGTGGTTAGACATTGCCTTTTACTTGTCAAAGGATGGGTTAACTGGGTCTATGGAAGTTAGTGATCATGATACTCTGCTATTTGAGCTATCTTGCACTATTATGGTTGGTTTGATTTTTAATGTACATCATTTATCGGGAGAATATATGAGCTGTCTCTGATGTTGACAATTTGTTGTTGCAGGAAGGTCGTCGAACATTGGTTGGGATTGCTACATTTGACTCGACTATCCATTTTTACAATCTAAAACGAGCACTGCAGCAGGTTTTACACACTGGCAATGCATCTACTCTGCTAGATATAGCTTCTGTTCCAATTAAACAAAAAGTGCTTTTTCAAAATCACCAAATACTTATTGTCTTTTTTCTTTTTTATGTGTATGATGACTCACAGTTTCTCTCAGATGGAAAATTAAATGTAGAAACTAGACATCTGGATACAATGTTTGCGCAGCTTTCTAAAAGTTATTTCCTGTTAGATTCTATGTAAATGTAGCCAAAGGTTTTAGTTGAATACATTTCCCATTTTCTCGGGTAAATTATAAATGAAATAAAAATCTAGCCAATAGATTGTGAGGGAGTGGAGTAGTTTCAGAAAAAGGAACAAAATGGCTTTATTTCATTTTCCTTTTGTCTGGTCTGTTGGTAATTGATAATTCATTGGTTTAATATGAGAAAGAATATTTGCCAGTATTCAGGAAAGAGTTATTCCTCAGCTGCTATGGTCTCCCTTTATTGGTAGTCCTGCTCCATTGTACTTGATTTTGCAGTTTTGTGTTTATTCTTCTTGGAATTTCTGCAGTCTATTTCCCTTCTAGTTGTTTCTGATATGATGACGTTCTTTTATTTAATCTATTTTATTTTCTTTTGCTTCTTACTTTTTAAATACACCTTGAAGTGGGTTCTCTTATTGGTAATTTACTTCTTGGTATGCATAAACTAATTTACTTTGTAAAAGAAATGATGGTACTTCTTTTTTTAAATTTGAGATTGACACCAATGTGCAAATTAAGATTGTGGCAAGTTGTTTGATGTACTTTGAAGTAAAAGTGCATGCACATTTGATCACAAATCTATATTTTTGATCCCGATCCTGTGTTTGCAGCCATTGATGCTTATTGTCCCTGATGTCCAAGATGTTTACACTCCCCTTCAGAGCGATGTTATTGTGCAACTCTCAGAGGTTGGTCCTGCAAAATGTTGACTTTCTGTTTATTTTCTTTCTCCTTTTTCTGGAAGAAAATGGCTAAAGCATATCAGTTGTGCCCAGTGAAAGTGGTTATATCTTTGCATTCCAGTGTCATCAACATCTAGAGCTTCTCCTAGAAAACATCCCAACATTGTTCGAACATAACAGGATTGCTGATTCGGCTTTTGGTGCTGCGGTCAAGGTATGACACTTTACATGATAAACTTGGGAAAATCCGTAGATAATTGCTGTCAACAAACTTAAAGAGACAGGACATAGATCATTCACCAATAATCTGTTAATGCCATTGGTCACTCTCTTACCACATGGTAAGAGGATACCTCCTAGCTTTCCTTGGGCATCCGCAGGTAACCATTGAACATACTACTCGATAATCCTGGAACCATTTCAGTGGCAGTTTTCTACAGTGCTTTTAAAAGCAATAGCTTTGTTGCATAAATGTCAGAGTGATGTAAAGCCACAAACTTGTTTGGGATAAAATATTTTAATGTTTAATGATTTATTATCTACTTTCTGTTACTAAGTACTTTGCTCCAGTGGTTATCAAAAACCAAGTACTTTATTCAATTATCCTTTTATAATGAAAAAAGTGTTCTCCCACTCTCCTTAAAGTTAGCTATTAACTTCTTGGCTTTGAAGATACATAGAGCTCCCTTGAATGGCAGATATTCTATTTGCAATGCATGTCATTTAGTAGTTTAGACAAAAGAAATAGTTTTCATGCATGCAGATTGGAGTAAAGAAGATTTAAGGCTAGGGAATGATATAGACATTGAAAGTTTTGAGTTATACATTATTGTGTTACTGCATGCAGGTGAGTAATTTAAGTCAAATCAGTGTTGGAATAATAGTACTGTTATTGCATGTCATTTATCTTTTGGTTGTTATGCTTCTGTTACTATTAAGGTTTCTACTGAAGTTACTAATGAATTGTCTCCTTTTTTCTTTTTTCTGAGCCGAGGGTCTATCGGAAACAGCCTCTCTGCCCTATCGGGGTAGGGGTAAGGTCTGCGTACACATTACCCTCCCCAGACCCCATTGTGTGGGAATGTGGGATTTTACTGGGTAGTTGTTGTTGTTGTTGTAGTGTTGGAATAATACGTTTGTTGTTTTTGTTATTTGCTTGTTACTTTAGGCTTCTTTCTTGGCAATGAAAAGCACCGGAGGGAAGCTACTTGTATTTCAATCAGGTAAATCACTAAATATATTGATTACTCATAGGCAACATGCACAGTATGGATACACTGCTTCAGTATCGTCATGTTCCTTATGTAAGATACAAAGTAGGTAGTATGATCTACCGTCTCAAGTGGAGTAGCCTACCCTCGCTTGTTCCTCTCCTATCCAAACCAATTGGAAGTGAAAAAAATCACTTTTGCTCCTCCCAACCCTTAGTTTTAAAACCGGTCCCACCTGGGCAAGGGAGTATATGAGTGAGCAGAACCAAGGAAGCAGAGAAGCTTGCCATAGAATTCTTTGTTTACGCATTTACACTTAACCTTCGCATAGGGAATTGATAGTATTGTGCTGGGTCTCTTGTTAAAGTGGCTTCTGTCGTAGGTTTCTTGCTTAAATGAATCGACATTTGGGGATGATTGTTCATTTGGACCTCTTGTATTTTTGTTTTTGACTTAATGGATAAACCACTCTAGAGTCTAACCATTGGACCTGTAGAGCCCCTTAGTTAATATAACTCTTATAGTTCAGGGTTATGCTTTCAACTAGTAGCTGTTCCATTGATGCTGCTTTTCTTGCTTCACGTAAAGGTGGAAAAGTAAAAAAGCGCTCATATTGTTGATGTAATCTAAGATAAGTTGGTATGAGATATCAATACCCTCGCTGAACAAATAGGAGGTCTGGGCCATAGGTGAACTCCCGATATAAAGATGCAAACACCTCCATGTGAGACAGTCATCTTTTTGGAGCTTTTTAGCATTTGAAGTCCAGAGTATGTCTTCCTCTGCACACTTCAGTTCAATAGAATACTGTCTTTGATCATGTTCTATTTTAGCATGTATCGCTGCTTCCTCGTCCCTTTTGTTGGGTTGGGCACCTGCAAGTCAATTCTGAAGAATGATGAGACTTTGTACTGAAACATTGTTGTTTCTTTCTATATTAGATGGTGCATGAAGTGTTTAAAAATTGTTTAAGCAGCATATTTGTAGTGTTTCTATAATTTAGTTTACAACCTAATCTAGCAACTATTTGCAGGGAACTTTAAGTATCTCTTTTGTCCCTGCTCCTTCACCCTTGATTGTATCTGGCATGTGCTAGGTATTTACTGTCTCTGTAAATTGTTGTATAATATCATTTCTCCATACTTGCTCTATGTTACAGTCTTGCCTTCTGTCGGTATTGGAGCCCTTTCTGCTAGAGAAGCTGAAGGAAGAAGCAACATATCAGCTGCTGAAAAGGTAAAATTGTTACATTTTCTGTTTTGGACTTTCTCCTCTTAGGCAATAGGCTGCTTGTTTAGACGATCAAAGCTGTTTCTCTTCTACATTGTTCATCACTTGACATACACTCTTTTCACTTGAGTAGTCTTGAATTTTAGTTCATATATGCTAGCACTTATTTTAGTTGTTGCTACATGTAATGTGTTCATCGTTTCTTAAAGAAAGCCGATAACTGCATTCCACTAGTTATCCGTGCTGCCCATCATCCTCTCACAATCATGTAGTGTAGGAGTCAAATGGGTAATGTCTGACACAGGTGTTAGAGTCTGTTGTCTGCTAAGATATTGACATAGAAATAGTTATGACTGTTGGAGTTGCATGACCATCTCATCTAAAAGCTTAAAGAGAGCACACTTTTAATTACATAATTATATTATGTCTCAACACAACCCCTCACGTGCAGCCATGAGTCGTTTCATGAGCCAAGCCCGTGAAAATTCTTTTTGATATGGGTGGCGCTGAGGCTCGAACCTAGGACCTCTTCCTGTTGTGCTACCATATGAGATGGCACATAACTCCATCATGGTATCCGAGCAGGTAGAGGTCATGGGTTTGAGTTTCACCGCCAGCCATATAAATTAGAATTAGGCCCGCATGTGAGGAGGTGTTAAGACATAATATAATTAAGTAATTTAAAAGTGTGCTCTCTAACATGGAGGGCCCAATTTTTATTTTCTTTAGATAGTTATTTTGCTGTAGGTTCGATTGATACAAACTAGTGTCATCCTGTTATGCTTATTTAGGATGGAGTAATTGTTCATGGACTGAGTAATAAGAGGTATTTGGTAGTTTGTGTGTGGACAAGGTAATCAGTTACTGGGAGGGAGAAAAATGATAGACCAAGATTCATGTGCCCACCTGGCAACTATTAAACAAATAATGATTTTTATTTCCACTTACCTAGACATCTGTGGAACTGGCTCTTATTAACTTTGCTGTGTATGTCATTGATGTATGATAGCTCAAAAGTTGCATGATTCCTTTTTTCGACAGCACGTTGGAACTATCCCTTCTAAAATCAAATAGTGTATTTGTTGTCACAGTAGTTAGTAGACTTCTAAATCACATTGAACCAGCATTTATTCAGAAGACTTTCGTATATAAATGGAATTTCAGGAGGCTCATAAATTACTCCAACCGGCAGATAAAACCTTGAAGACTATGGCTGTCGAGTTTGCTGAGTATCAGGTGAGCTTTCACCTTCTGCCTCGGAACACTTCTCCAGTACTAGAATTTTTGAATGCAGTTAGATCTTCTTAATTCATTTGCCTACCCCCATTGATTGATTAGATCTCAACTCCTTCAGGTCTGTGTTGATTTGTTTCTTACAACACAATCATATGTAGACATTGCCTCCATATGCGTCTTTCCTAGAACTACTGGAGGGCAGGTAAGTTTGAAGTTACATACAATCTTGCGTTGTCTTTCTCCAGAATGTTCTTAACACGATAAACATTTCTAATAGTTGGCATATGTATGTTCTCGTTGCCTTTTCATCTCATGCTCCTTAATTTTTTTGTTATGTCTTGTTTTGGACCTTAAATTTTCCACTTATTTCAGGTGTACTACTATTTCCCTTTCTCTGCTATTTCTGATACTGCCAAGCTCTACAATGATCTTCGATGGAACATTACTAGGCCCCAAGGGTTTGAGGCTGTAATGCGTGTAAGATGCAGTCAGGTATTCTTCCCTGTTTTCTTGATTGGTCTGTGCTCCTCCCTAAAGGATAAGTGTCAACATAATGAATTAATGACTACCGAAGTGCAACATTCATGCTGGATTTGTTTCTTTTGCAGGGTCTTCAAGTTCACGATTACTCTGGAAATTATTCTAGACGAATTCCAACAGATGTTGATCTACCTGCGGTTTGTTCTCTTTTTCTCTACCTCATTTCTCCTGGAAAGACTTATATGCACTTTCTGAGAAAAAGGCGGAAAAAAAATTGGCATGGTTGGACAATGATAAATAAAGTAGACACATGAAAGAAGGATTAAATTAGTTTACCAGGTATTTTGAGCTCGTCCGAACTTCCATACGCTATTTGACAATACTTGATTCTGAGCACAAAGATGAGCCACTATCTGTAATTATTTTTTAGGGCGATTCTACTGTTCCTTCCCTGCCTGTGTTACTCAGTGAGGTTCTTCCAACTCTCTCACCCAGCCAGCACTTGATAGTCTGTTTTTTGTTTGGGGTGGGGGGTTGGAGGGGAGACACAAAGAGGCTGATAAATCTGTTTTCTTGTGGTATTCCTAAGTGCAGATCTTAACAGTCTTCTGCGTGTCATTCCATACTGAAAACTGTTTTGCAGATATTGTGAATAATGCTCATAGTGCTTACAACTTTATTTATTGAAGTCCTCCAATATATTGTTATAATATATTGGTAAATGGGTGACGGAAGGGTTGGCTATAATAGGTTTTAAAATGGGCTTGTAACATTAAAACTTCGCAGAAGAAGTAATTTTCAAAGTCATATTGCACGCTTTTTCCTCATTACAACTTTACTATATCTTGTATAGGCTCATACCAGTATCCCGCTTTTATCTTGTTTATCACCCAAAAATAAACCACTAGACTTTTCTTTATGCGCCGTTATGTTATTAGGTTCTAACTGATTAAGGAAGGACCTCAACCGTATTCTACATATTAATAACTTGCATTGATTTCTCATCAGTTTCAAATCAGTCGGGGCCGGCTGTATGAAATATGTTCATTAGGCTCTATTCAGATCATAATTTCAACAGTACGAATTTTTCTATAGAAAAAGTAGAAATACTGAAAACCTCCTTTTTTCTGCTGCTTATTTTTATACTATAGTTGTAACAGCTCGCAGTTTTGCCTTTTCTTTTGGGTGCGCATAGCATATATGTTCCTTCGTCAATTACTATTGCAAGCTTGTGTGACTGATTTCTGAATATAATGTGTTCATACCTTAAAAAAAACTTTCTACTGTACAGATTGACTGTGACAAAACTATAATGGTAACATTAAAGCATGATGACAAATTGCAGGATGGTTCTGAATGTTCTTTTCAGGTAAAATTGGTGCGCTGTCTTCTATAATGCGTTGGACAGTCCTCATTTCTTGAGCTACTTTTGGGGTTGAGTTAGTTCTAAAGTCCATTTTCTTAACTTGGTATTAGAGTCGGATCCATCCTTGTTATTGTGTTACCTGGTGTTGGGCCCCATATGTTGTTATTCATGCTCCAGATATTTAGACCTGGGTGATGGGGGTGGGGGGTGGGGTTGCTAGAGTCCCCTACATCGGTTGAAGGAATGAATTGTAGTTTCTTTATTTTGTCCTAGACAACCCTCACATCTTGAGTTAGCTTTTGGGGTTAAGTTAGATTCAAGGTTCATTTTTCTTAACAAAGGGTGTTTGGTCTATCTATGTTGCTCTGTTCGTAGTCTCCTATTCCCCATCCCCACTTTTTTGCCCCTTTCCCAGATACAGTTTGATGGCCATTTACAATTGTTTTTTTCCCATGTCTCCAGTGTGCTCTCCTTTACACCACCATCTATGGCCAAAGAAGAATCAGGGTTTCTACTTTATCTTTGCCTTGCACCACTGTGTTGGGTAATCTGTTTCTATCAGCTGACTTGGATACCCAATTTACTTGCATCTTGAAGCAAGGTAATGATAATATGTCACAAAGCACACATTTTTCTTAAGTACAATTTTCTCTTTTCTTCTAAATCTATCTTTTCCCTTTTGTGAAAAAAGGCTGTTTGTGCATCTACCTAAACATTAAAGGTCTTTGTGCATGTTCATGCGGTCCTCCACCTTTTCCGTTCTTATTGCAAGATTAATTTTCACACCAGGGTTCTCCCAAAATTAATGTCTTTATCTACTGCCAAAAGGTAGGTTAACCTTTGTTTGCTCCTTTCTCATATGCACGTCCGCAAATTTTTAAAAATGATCCATCGAAACCTTTCCCAATCAACTGAAACATATGTTTGCCCTTAGGTGCAAATTGGGTATCATGATTTCTACTATAGTGCTTTCTTTATTGATTCTTGTTCCCCTGTATTGAATGGTTATGGTATGAGTTGGATAGGTGGATGCATTCAAAACTTTGAGTAGCTTGCTGTTACCTTCTCTTTGAAAAGGTAGGGGTAGGGAGGGGGTGGGGGTGCTTTTGGAAATCCATGCTGAACAAAATACTGAGAGACTAAAGGAAACAAGAAAAAAAAAGAGGTCTTGATATTGTTTGGATAAGCAGAAACCTGATGTTTTCCGTGTTTTCACTCTGTGACTTTGGCTTCTTGCTTCTTTTGTTTGATATTTGCTTATGTTCTTCTTTGATTGGTAATGTGATAAACAAGATTGACCAATCTGCACTTAATTTAGAATTATAGATAAGTAATTTAATTCGGTGGAGCATCCTATGCGAATGTGGTGGCGTGTTAGATTAATTGTTTTCTTAAGGAAAGTAGTGACTATATTAGATCTTCATGGAGGACGCCAGTTATTTATGAGCATCACATGTGCCTCCCCTTACCCTCACTTCTCTGTATTAAAGTTAACCCACTCACTATTGCCTAATGCTTTAATTGCATGAAATTCTTCTTTACTGTCTGCTTCTTTTTCGTTTAAATCTAATCATGCAGATGCTTTTTTCTCCCATGCAGTGGCCAGTGAAGTTCCAACAGCTCCTCTTCCACAAATCCGAGAGCATGTGACAAACCATTGCATCAACATTCTACACTCTTATCGTAAATTTTGTGCCACTGTCTCTTCCTCATCACAGCTTGTTCTTCCTGAGGCACTTAAAGTTCTTCCTCTTTACACACTAGGTATGTCTTGCATTGCTTTTTAGCCAGGCCTTTCAATTTCCAATGATTTGATGGAGTCGGTTTAATCATATAGTCAATTATCTATTAACACTCTTTTAAAGTTTGCTGTTTTTATTTTCTATTAGTATAAGCAAAAGCTGATATTCCCATAATCCTCCTTTTCTATTCCACCTTAGTTTTCATTTACTGCTATTCAAATTGGAGGAGAGATTAGTCCTCTTTGTTATTTCTCTTAGTATATTAAAAACAAAGGAGATATTCAAAGTTGTGCAAACTATCGTATTAAACTTATGAGTCATATGACGGAACTCTAGGAAATAGTGACAGAGCATACTAAGTATACTACAAGAGTGGCTGAGAATCAGTTTGGATTTATGCTCGGTAGATATACAAAGGAAACTATATTCTTGTCGCTAAGAAGATTGATGGAAATTGGTTGTGAGAGGAAGAAAGATCTACACGTAGAGTTCATTCACCTGGCGAAAGCATATGATAGAGTACCAAGAAAGTTGTATAATGGGTGTTGGAGAATAAGGGAATTCATGTTAAATATAAATGTCATAAAAGACATAAAGGAGCTATCACTACTGTGAGAACAGTAGTAGGAGATACACATGATTTTTGGGTTTACAATAGGGATCGTAATTGAGCCCATATTCGTTTGCCTTAGTTATGGATGAGCTAACCAACAATAGTACAAGGTGAAGTTTTATGGTGTGTCAGTTGGTGACGATATTGTGTTAATTGATGAAACCAACGAGGGTGTCAACCAAAAGTTTGAATTATGGAGAAGCACGCTATAGAGTAAGGGGTCGTTTGGTTCATGGGATAAGGGATAACAATCCTAGAATAAAATGTGGGACTATTTAATCCCGTGTATGATTGAATTTTTGTTCCCCGTATAAGCAATCACGGGATTAGTTGAGTATTGTCCAACAAATTGTTTATCAATGACCGAAGAATATGAACTTTCTACTTATGATCGTCACGAATTGAATTATAATCAAATCGCTTTGGGCGGAAATATCGACAAATTCTTGTGGAGTCCAAAAAAATGAAATTAAAAAAAATCAACTGCTCATGCTCAAATTTAATCTCTATCGAATTTGAATATCAGAATAGCTGACCGGTTGGAACGATTACGAAAGTTTCCGACAGTTAGACCGTTTGAGAGCCTTGCAAGACTTTCGAGAGTTAAACGGAAATAAAGGTATCATTTCCAAAATTTTGCCTTATAACTCAATTTTGTATTATTTTTATGCCACATTCAATGGAGGATAATAACTCGGGTTAGCCAATCCCAGGATAAACAACCAAATAACAAAAGTTCCCCTCTCAAAAGCTCTTCTTCCAAAGTTCTTTAGTCAAGGGTAAAATTGGAAATGAAAGTATATCCAAGTTTATTTATTATAAAACCAAACACATATTTTATATTATACTCGGTATATCCCATTCTTAATCCAATGAACCAACTATCTTCCCAAAAAAGTGTATCCACTAAATAATCTCGTTATTATTTTAATCCCGATATTATGATTCCCACATTGTAATCCAGGTTTAACTTGTTTGCAAACACAAGCAACTCCTAAGGGGTTTAGAATAAGTAGAAGTAAGATTGAATATATGCAAGGCAAGTTCACTCGGCATATGAAGAATGAAGTTAAGGTGAGATTATAAGGATTTTTGTGCCTAAATGCAAACAATTCAGATATATTTAGGCTCATTCCAAGAGAATTGAATGATAGATGAAAAACAACACATGGAATCAATGTCGGATGTATAAAATGAATAAGTGCTACTGGAGTATTATGTGGTAGGAGGATGCTTTTCAAATGAAAGGTATGTTCTATAGGATAATTACAAGACTAAAAATGTTATGTGGGAGTCAATGATGGGTCGTTAAAATCCAACACATCCACAAGATAGTGTCGTAGATGTGCAGATGCTAAGATGAATATTCAATCATACAAATGCAAGATTAGAAATGAGCACATTTTCTAGAAGGTGCAAGAAGCACATATTAAGGATAAAATGAGAGGAGGTCACTTGAGATAATTTGGTTATGTTCTGTCTTGACCTCCATATGCACCGGCCCGTAGGTGTGAGTCATGGTGAGTGTTGGTGTTAAAAGGAGACAAGATAGACCTAAATCACAAGAAAGGAAGTTGTCTTGAAAGACCTACAAGCTCTTGGAATCAATACAGACATAGTGAAAGATAGGGCAGAATGAAAGAAAAGGATTTATATAGGCAATACCAATGAATTGAAAATATATTTTAGTGATGTTAATATTTTTACTTTAGGTTCGATGCTTTCTAGGAGTTTTTTTGCCTTATTTTAAATTGATAAGAACAAATACTATACTTTGATCTTAGCCAAAAGACCGAGATAGTATAATGTTATTAGAGATTCTTATGCAGTAGGAAATGTAGAGTACTTCTAGTACTTTTTATTTTTATTTTTAATTTGTATAATGTTAGCTTGAGATGAAATGGAGGCTCGCATCCATTGTCCTATGTGATAAGAATGTATCACAAAGACTTAAAGGTAAGTTGTATAGAGTGGTTGTTAGTCAACTATGTTGTATAGGGTAGAGTGTTGGCCAGGCAAGAACTCACACATTCAGAAGACGAGTGTAGTGGAAATAAGGATGCTTAGATGGATGTGTGGGCATACTAAGAGAATAAGATCAGGAGCAAAGATATACAGGGCTAGGTGGGATTGGCCTTCGTGGTGGACAAGATGCGGGAAGCAAGGCTAACATGGTTCGGGCATGTGAAGAGTAGGACCGAAAATGCACCAGTGAGGAGGTGCAAGAGGTTGGTAGTGATAAGTCTAAGGAGAGGGAGAGGGAGAGGTAGACCGAGGAAGAATAACAGGACATGACACATCTTCAGCTCGCCGAGGACATGACCATAAATAAGAGAGCATGGAGGTCAAGGATTAGTGTACACGGTTAGTAGGTAGTCGAGCGAGTTCTCTCTTTTCTGTAGGAGAGCATGGTTCTAGTTTAAAACACCTTATCTGCTCCCGCTTCTCCTCATCAATATTATTAATATTATTCAATTAATTTCTTATTCTTTAATTTTTGACTATTATTGTTTTTTTTTACTTTGGTTATCTTTATTGTTGTTGTTCTCAATACTTTTCTTTTGTTCAGTGATCTCATCTTCGCTTTTTTACTCTTTTATCATTTAAACTTGTTCTGAAAATGCTTTTCTTGAGCTGAGAGTCTATCAGACACAACCTCTATACCTCACACAAGGTAGGGGTAAGGTCTGTGTATACTCCACCCTTTCCAGACCCTACTTGTGGGATCACAGGATTTGTTGTTGTTGTTGTAATGTTAGCTTGAGATGAATTCAAATGGGAACATGGTCAGTGAGGATTCACATAGCCGATTCCATCTCTTTTGATATTGACGTTATACTACTTGTAGTTGTAGCTAATGTTAATGGTGGCCATTGACAAAGGTAATGATTACTTTTAGTTGGACACAATGAAGAGTTATCTTATTTTATCAATATGCACATTTAGCTTGTATATACTTTTTTATGTTTTGTTACATCTTGAGCTATTGAGCATGGTTACCTTTACTGCTGCAAAGACATTCTCGAAAGAAGTATAATAATATTAAACGAATCTACTCACACAAATCCTCCTGATATTCAGCTCTGGTTAAAAGCACTGGATTGCGAACTGATGGACTGATTGATAATAGGTCCTTCTGGATTAATTATGTTTCCCCACTGTCTGTTCCATTGGCTATCCCTTGGATACACCCTAGATTGATAGCCATTCATGAATACAATATAGAGGTATGGATTATTCTTGTATTTATGGACCGTATGTATTTCCTTTGCTTTTTTGCTTTTCCACAAGTTTTCACTGTTAATTCATTCAAGATTTATTTTCCATTTTCATTTCTAACATCTCACTTTGTTCTGGACTTGCAGGAGGGAGAGGAATCTATTATTCCTCCTCCTATTCCACTTTCCAGTGAACAGATTAGTGACAACGGTATGTATCTTCTGGAGAATGGCGAGGACTGTTTAATTTATGTTGGAAACTCTGCAGATCCTGGTGTTATGCATCAACTTCTGGGAATTTCATCTTTTGAAGAAGTTCCTGCACAGGTAATTTGACGTATCTTCACTATTAAGATGTAACATTATCATAAATTAATGTTGAGGTAAAATATGTATTATCGTTTTAATATAGGAGCCTGAGAAAGGTACATTAAATATGTATTTTCTTTGGTAATGCCTTCTGGTCAAACTATATGTACTATACAGCATCGGGTCAAGAAGATTGGGGGCCTAAAGCCAAACTATAATGAGAGGCCTTAAAAAAAGTGATCATTCAACCTTTTGTAGATGCGCAAAGTCATCAATAATTCCTTTTTCATTAATAATACAATTAATCTATTTAATCTCTCTTGAATCATTTTTTATCTTAGGTAATAGTCTACAATTTTAATTTTCTTCTTTTCGCTGAGGAAATTAAAGCATTACATGAATTGTTAAAATTATTCTATAAGCAATATACGCCTTTAGAAAAGAGTCAAACGTCAAAGGCAATATTTTTTCACATAGTCTACGTATCTCAAGATGCACATTCAAAGTTGCAAATTATTTTTCTCTATATATTTAGGGGTGAAAAAAAACCCAGACGTCTTAACGTCTATTGGCAACATCAATATACATATATTTTGATGGTAAACTTTTGCTAACTGAACTAGCCGCAATCAGTATATTATACCAAATAGTCATACCTAAAAAAAACTCAAAAATTTCAAGCTCATATGTTGAACAAATAGCTTAATTTTTAATTTTTGGATCCTAACAAGCTTCTACTCATTTCAATAAATATCTCATATTTGTGGAGCTTGAAATCTTATGCTTTAATACTTTAGATACGACTTTCCGACATGTTTGAGGCAATGATTTAAGAGTTAGGTTGGATACACTATCTTGTAAAATATTTCATCGCTTATTAGAAAAAGAAAATTGGTGGATATATACGTTGTACTGTTCTAAAAATGTATATAGCTTTTGTACAAGAATTAACCACATCACATAATACCAATTTAAATTATAACAATTTTTATATATATTAACATGAAAAATTGGGGCCCCAAAAATTTTGGGGCCTAAAGCACTTGCTTTAGCTGCTTTAGGCTTTAGCCGCCCCTGGTACTATATATGTTTGGCATGTTCCGTTGGTTATGGAAATTGAAGGATGAAGTCATGCAGCCGAAACCTCTCCCAATTTGAGTGTTCGATTTTGTGCAATTCCATACCATAACATTTTCCATCTAGAAAGTGCGGCTGGTCTAATTGGTTTCTCCTCCATAGGTCCGAGATGGATAGCAGCTGAGTGTCTTTACTTGTTCTCGTAACTTATTTTCCTCATAATGCATTAAGCTCCTTATGGACCAAAAACAGCTAACTTTTCTCCCTTGGTGGACCAAAGTGATTACCTAAATGTAATAAAAGCGATTATCTGTCTATCAAATCTGACACATTGCATCTGTTTTTTCTGTAGTTTGTTCTGCAGCAGTATGATAATCCACTCTCTAAGAAGCTCAATGATATCATTAATGATATTAGAAGCCAAAGGTGTAACTACCTCCGGTATGATGTTTCGTTTTCTGCATGCATGCCCTTTTTTCACTTCTGTTATTTTGGGAGATGGTTTGTTATTTAAATTTGATTACTTGTAAATCAGAGCGGGCATTCATGTGATTAGTCTATGTTATCACTTCGTATGCCATATTTCTTATGTGTTTTTTGTTTGATCTTGCCAGGTTAAAAATATGCAGAAAAGGAGATTCATCAGGTTTGTAATACATTAACCCATATTTATCCTCTCTCACACCGCCTCCAGTTAAAATGAGGTTTAGGATAGGTCTGAAAGAAGGGGAATTCGGTGGAATGACCGTATCATGTGGATGATCTACATAGATTTTCGTCCCTTTTGATCAAGTCAATTTTGCACCGTCTTACCCCTTGGATGCACAGATACATCATATGAGATCATACAATGATGAATTAGCCTCCAAATATTCTCAAACCTAGATTTTATTTTATATTACTTAGCCATCAGGGTTAAAAAGGCACTGCTTAAACTGCATTTCCGTAAACTCATTTTTACCGAAAGATTTTTACATATGTCAGATTGGTACGGAATGCAGGAAGCTCAAAGTATTGTGTTTGATATATTTTGTTGATTGTGTTATTCATCTTTGGTCATCTACAGTTGTTTTCTTATGTTTGTAAAATATCTATTCAGGTATGTTGTTTTTCTCCAACATGGTAGAAGACAAGACAATCCTTGGGCTTGCATATGTCGACTTTCTGGTACATATCCATGGGCAAATTAAAAGCAAAATGGCATGAGAAAACTTCCTTTTTTGTTCATAAATTTTGACTATAGAGAATGGGGTACAAAAGAGTTCAAGTTGATGAAGATGCAGATAATTGGTTTTACCTGCACTACGGAAATGGTCACATTCGTGATATTTTGTAGGATAGCAGCATAGTTTAGAAGTCAGAGGTTTTCACTAAAACATTGTAGAGCACATTTGAAAAAGAATGACAAAAAGCAGGGTCTCATGTAGTGATTCTACTTAGTATACTTGACGTGCTATGTAATGTCAAAATGCATAACAAGTTTTGTTGATTGAAGTATAAGGAATTACTTGTAGAGCCAATTTTGTCTGTTTGTTGTTCAAATGACTAAATGAAGAGGTGTATCAACTATAATGATGGTACTGAGAATACCGTTGGTAGAGATTCAAAAAATATAGCATCATGCGCACTGCATTCTTGCAATAATGATATATCAATTTTGATACTTGTGCATGCAAAAATAATATTTTAAAAACAAACTTTAGAAGTTTATGGCACTAGTTGATGTTTAAAAAAAAATAATAATTTGCATCTCGCAACAAACCATGTGTTGCATTAAGCATGACTAGATAGGAAAAAAAGGGTATCCGGTGCATTAAGCTTTTGCTATGCGCGGTGTCCGGGAAAGTGCCTGTCCACAAGAGTCTATTGTACACAGTCTTACCCTACATTTCTCTAGAGCTTGTTTTCACGGCTTGAACCCGTGACTTCCTGGTCACATGGCAGCAATTTATCAGTTACACCAAGGCTCCCCTTCTAATCATGATTAGATGATAAAGTTTAAAAAAAATTAAGGTGAAATACATAAACAGTCCTTTCAAATTATCCACAACGATTTCCATTTAAACACTTCAAGTATTTATAAAGTATATCAAGTAAATACTTTGTGCTGACATGGCAAATTAATTGTGTCTCACAACAAATTAAGCGCCCAGACATGAATTGTGTTCTTTTCTTTTTCTTTTCAGTTTAAAAAATAACCTTTATTTTTGTGGACCCACACACCTTCATCTTTGCTTCCCCTTCTTCTACCAGCTTCTGAAATCTGAACTAAACTCCTCGGCAGCTTCATCTTCAACTGAATCAGTCCATTATTCGGCTTCGAAATTGGCAAATCAGAAGCCGATCTTCGTGTTAACATGAGACACTCGAGCCAATCCTTTGCACTCATCTGAACAGCAGATTTCACTCTTCTTGGAACTCTACTAATTTCTTCTTTAGGAAACAAAGGCAATTCAACAAGGAAATATATTTTGTTTGGCTTCAGTTCTTGTTCTGGTTTCAGTGGCTTAGCTCTGACACCAAACTTCTTCACTGCTTCTGATTCCAGTAAAACATGACCTGGGTAGTCTTTTATTACGTCCAATGTTGTTATTGGTGTTTTCAGTTTCAAGATTTCGCCGTTAATCTTCATCACCTTCAAGGTTCAATCTAAATTTTTCTTTGCCCAATTTTTTTGCAGATAAAATGGTGGTCATGGGTTCAACGAGTAAGGGGAAGGATTTAAGAAAATTTGGAAGAAGAGTTAGGGGAAGGAGGAACGCCGGTTTAGGAAAAAAGTTTTTTACTTTTTTAAATATATTTTTTTGTTAATTATATGTGCCAATTCCTATGGTAAAATTATATGTGTCATTTTTTGATTGGTTCATTTGCCATGTCATCCGCAAGACTCACGCATATGACTTGTTGTACTCAGGTGTTTACTTGACCTACTTAATAGTTACTTGAAGTGTTTAACTGGAAATAGTCTCAGTTGAGGTGTTCAACTGATTGTTGTGGACAACTTGAAGGGACCGTTTATATATTTCGCCAAAAATTAAATGATAAAGTTGTGTAAAAGACACCTGTTATTAAGAGTCACAAATGAAATGATAATACATACCATGAATTAGCCACAATTAAATGATAAAAAAATTGTGTCACAAGACACCTTTTTTTATCTTTTTTAATCTGATGCAAAAACACATTTCCCAAATCACCTGCTGCCCCAAGTAAAAAGAAAAATAAAAAAGGTGAAAATAAAATAAAGGAACAATATAAAAGTAAGGACATATGGATCCTACATAGTCAATAGCCGTTACACCGCCAACAGTTTTGTATATTTGCCCTTTTTCCAACGGTCTTATTCCCATCAACCTCAGATTTCAAATATGACCGTTAAAACCTCCTCGTATCCTCAAAAAACCACCCTATATATACAAAATACTTCTCTGTATTCTCCTCACTTCACTTCTTTGCATCAAATATCAAAACCCCATTTGCCAAAATCTCTCAAGAAATCAACAAAAAACCAAAATTTTGAGGAAAAAAAGAAAATGGGATTCAACAACTACTCAGATTCAACTGACTCCCATCACCTCACTCACAAAATCTTCCTCTTTGTTAACTACATTCTTCTTGGTGCAGCTTCTAGCTGCATTTTCTTGACTCTTTCGCTCCGATTAATCCCTTCCCTTTGTGGATTTTTCTTCATTCTCCTCCATATTCTCACTATTGGTGGCGCAGTATTTGGCTGCGCCACCGTCTCAGCCACCTCAGGTGCTGGAAAATCATATGGAGCTCACATGGTATCTACTGTTCTAACTGCAATATTTCAAGGCTCTGTTTTCGTGTTGATTTTCACGAAAACGGGGGATTTTCTTGGGAATTTGAAGTCTTATGTGAGGGAAGAAGATGGTGTGGTGATTTTGAGATTGGCTGGTGGTTTATGTGCACTCATCTTTTGCCTTGAATGGGTAGTTCTCACTCTTGCATTTTTCTTGAAATACTATGCTTATGTGGAAGGCAGTGGAAATGTTGCTATGAAGAGTAGTTCTAAGGTTCAAGATGAGGAAAACATCAAGCATTGGCAGCCTTTTCAAGTCTAAGTAAAAATGGCTATTTTGCAAATGTTTAATTTCTTTCCTGCTTATTTTGTTAATCCATTCATTTATTTGATTCGTTGTTGTAATTTGATTGGACTTTCCTTTTATAGAAGGTTTATTATATAAATATATATGTCCTTATGAGGCAATTGAAGTTATGAAACATTTGGTACACTACTAGAAACTCGGAAAAAAACGACCAACAATTTGCGATCAAAATTGGTCTGTAAAAAAAAGCGACCAAAGTTGGTCTCTAAATTAGAGAAAATTATTAAATATATTAGCGACTAAGGTTGGTCGCTTTTTGGTCGATAATGTGGAACTTGCTTGGTCAAAGCAATATTAAAATTAGCGACCAACTTTGGTCGCTAAAGTGGGATCTAATTATAAATTTTAATAAATATATTATTATTAAAAAAATTATAAAATATAAATAAATAAAATTTAAAATTAATGATCAAATTAGTCGCTTACGAAAGGGGATGCAGATAGAGACAAACTTTGGCCGCTAATCTGGGACCCAGGTATAAAATTTTAATAATTTTATTATTATTTAAAAAAATTATAAAATATAAATAAATATAATTAAAATTAGCGACCAAAGTTGGTCGCTTACGAAAGGGGAAGCAGATAGAGACCAATTTTGGTCGCTAATCTCGGACCCAATTCTAACGTTTAATAATTTATTTTAAATATTATATAAAATATAAATAAATCTGATTTAAATTTAGCAACCAACTTTGGTCGCTAATTTTAATTTCTGGATAATTAGCGACCAAAGTTGGTCTCTTTTCAGGTCAACATTGGTCAAAATTAAAAATTAATTTTATATTTACTATCTAAATAATAATTGTAATCCGTTAACACTTTTGTGATTCAAGAGATGAATACACTAAAAATACACTAATATATATATATNCTAATTTTAATTTCTGGATAATTAGCGACCAAAGTTGGTCTCTTTTCAGGTCAACATTGGTCAAAATTAAAAATCATTTTTGTATTTACTATCTAAATAATATAAATGTAATCCATTAACACTTTTGTAATACAAGTGATGAATATACTAAAATATACTCTAACATGCTATATATGTAGTTAAAGTAGTACAACGAAGCGTGATATATATATATATATATATATATATATATATATATATATATATATATATATATAAGAACACTTCGTGCTGTTTTAACTACATATATAGCATGTTATAGTATATGATACTATATTCATTATTTGTATTATAACAGAGTTAATGAATTACATTCATTCATCACTAGGTTATAAGTCGATAAATCAATTATAACAGATTAATTGATATAGGTCGAGACGTTTTGTTTTAAATATTCAACGATGCATCTGAGTAGGTTATAAGTCAATGAATCAATTTACACACAGATATATTTGATGAAAAATTATATATACTAATTAGGATCTTGACAAGTCAATCAATTCCTAAAAAAATGGTTTGTAAACATTTATCTCTTTCGATGCAACAACAAGATCTTATTTGTAACAAGTGATTTTGTTGCAACATTTATCTCTTTCGATGCAACAACAAGATCTTATTGTCACGACCCAATCCCCGAACCCGGTCATGATGGCGCCTTTCGTGAAGACAAGGCCAGCCAAACCGAAACGAACACTTCTTTTTAAACAATTAATTATCATAAACAATTCTAAAACATGATTAAAATAACCATAATTTGCGAAAACATCGATAATAACAAAGGAAACCATCCCGACACAGCCCAAACCGGGGTGTCACAAGTCATGAGCTACTACTGAATCTAATACAAGTCTACAAAGTATGGAATCCGGTACAATAGTCTGAATAAAACATAGATAATAAAGGATTAGGGAGGCACGGGGGCTGCGGATACCAACAACTACCTCGTAGTCTCCGGATCACTGCCTGGTCTGGAAGGATAGATCAACACTTAGGAGCAGACTCTGTGATGCCTGAATCTGCACACATGGTGCAGGGAGTAATGTGAGTACTCCGACCCAGTGAGTAATAATTATAAATAATGGCTGAAAGCATGAAAACACGTAAAGGCGCAAAGCACTTCTATATCAAGCAGTAAAATCACTTAAAGCAGTAAAACAGTGAAGAATCAAATGAAATCTATTTTAAGAACAGGTAAAACAGGTAATTTAACTGGTAAAGCATCAAGTAGAAATCTGCCAGGCTCAGTATCAATCGCTCAGAACAGTATTAGCCCCTCGGGCTCACTCTCAGATCATATGAGTACCCGTGCTCACTGTGGGTGTGTAGACTCCGGAGAGGAGCCTTACGGCCCAAGTGCTATATCAAGCCACCTCGTGGCATCATCACTCGGCACTCAGCCTCACATCACTCAAGCCACCTCATGGCATATAAAGTATCTCAGGCCCTTAGCCTCATATCACTCAGTATATCCTCACATATGGCCCTTGGCCTCACTCAGTCCGAAAATCATCACAAGCCCCTCGGGCATTTGTAAAATAGTAGTTCTCAGCCCAAAATATCATTTAGAAATATCATTTAAGTTTCAAATCTGAGTAAAAGTGGCTGAGTTTGTAAAATAATAGATGTCCACAGGACTGAGTTCAAATATAAGTCAAAAACAGTGAGAAAACAATGATAAAAACTCCCGAAGGGTACAAATAATTGGCACGAAGCCCAAATATGGCAATCGGCCCAAATCATGATGATAGCAAATAAGTCTCAGTCAAATACGCGGTAAAATCATTAATCGGGACGGACAAAGTTACAATCCCCAGTAGAAAACGACCCCACGCTCATTATCAAGCACGTGTCTCATCTCAATACAGCACTACGATGTGCAATTCGAGGTTTCAAACCCTCAGGACATCATTTACAATCATTACTCACCTCGAACCGGCTACAACTCTAGCTCGCGACGCCTTTGCCCCTCGAATCGGCCTCCACGTGCGTCGAATCTATCTAACAATAGAATGAATACATCACAATATGCTAAGGGAATAAAGTCCAAGCGAAAACAATCGAAAAATATCAAAAATTTTGAAATTAGCAAAACCCGAGCCCCAGGCCCACATCTCGAAACTTAGAAATTTTCACATCAATGGGTTCCTTATCCTTCTACGATTTCATACATATAAAGAACACCAAAATCAGAGTCCAAATGACCCCTCAAATCCCAAATTAAAATTCCAAAATCCCAAGCCCTAGTTCTTCCATTTTTGGTTAATTTCCATAAATTTCTAGGTTAATTTCACAATATAATCACGTTTTTGGTTCATAAGACTTACCTCCAATCAATCCTCCTTGAATCCCTCTTCAATTATTCTCAAAGAGCTCTCAAAATACTCAACTATGGTGGAAAAGTGGCTAAAACTCGCGGATGAAATGTTTATAACTTTCTGCCCAGCTTTTGAACTTCCTTCTATGCGATCGCGGCACAAAACTCGCAATCGCGAATGGAAATTTTTTCCAAGACCCCAAAATACTCTATGCGATCGCGACCGAAGTCCTGCGAACGTGATGCTTACTTTCTCCAAACTACGCGAACGCGAGCCTCCAGCCGCGAACGCGAAGGGCAATGGCCCCTGACCCTCAAATTCTTCTCTGCGAACGCGAAGGGTCTTATGCAAACACGAAGCACCACCATCTAGTCCTCCGCGATCGCGATCACTTGAACACGAATGCAATGAACAAATTTCCTGCCTCCCAAATTGCTTCTACACGATCGCGGCACCATCCCCGCGATCGCGAAGGCCAAACACCCTGCAACATCAAAACAACAGAATCTGCAACTCCAAAATGCCAAAATTGGTCCGATTGACCACCAGAAACTCACCCGAGGCCCCTGAGGCCTCAACCAAAAACACTAACATATCCTAAAACTTCATTCAAACTTGTTCCAATCATCAAAACACCTCAAACAACACCAAAATAATCAATTCACATCAAATTCAAGCCTAAGTTTTCTAAAAACTTCCGAAATACACTTTCGATAAAAAACCCAACCAAACCACGTCTGAATGACCTGAAATTTTGTAAACACATCCCAAATGACATAAAGAAGCTACAGACACTCTGGGAATTCCATTTCGACCCTCGGATCAAAATCTCACCTATCAACCGGAAATTGCCAAAATACTAACTTCGCCAATTCAAGCCTAATTCTATACCGGACCTCCAAAACCAATTCCGATCACACTCCTAAGTCACAAATCACCTCCTGAAGCTAATCGAACAATCATAAATCACATCCGAGCCCTCTAAAACATAAGTCAACATCTAGTTGACTTTTCTAACTTAACCCTTCTTAAAAGAGACTAAGTGTCTCATTTCCTACCAAAACCACCCCGAACGCAAACTATTCAACTTGACCACATAAAACACTGATAATGAAGCATAAAGAAGCATAAATGGGGGAAACAGAGCGGTAACTCATGAGACGACTGGTCGGGTCGTCACATCCTTCCCAACTTAAACAAACGTTCATCCTCGAACGAGTCAAGAAACATACATAAAGCCTCAAATAGGTGAGGATATCTGCTCCGCGTCTCCCGCTCGGTCTCCCAGGTAGCCTCCTCCACGGGTCGACCTCTCCACTGCACCTTCACTGAAGCTACATCCTTTGACCTCAACTTTCGAACCTGTCGCTACAAAATAACTGTTGTCTCTACATCATAAGTAAAATCACCCTCCAACTGAACCTTACTGAAATCCAGAACATGGGACGGGTACCCAATATACTTCCGGAGAATAGAAACATGGAAAACTGGATGCATACTCGACAAGCTGGGTGGTAAGGCAAGCTCATAAGCCACCTCACCAATCCTCTGAAGTACCTCAAAAGGCCCAATGAACCGCGGACTCAACTTCCCTTTCTTTCCGAATCTCATAACACCCTTCGTGGGTGAAACCTTCAACAGGACCTTCTCACCAACCATGTAGGATACATCTCGAACCTTCCTGTTCGCATAACTCTTCTACCTCGACTGCGGCATACGGAGTCTCTCCTAAATTACCTTCACTTTATCTAAAGCATCCTGAACCAAATCCGTCCCCAATAGCCTAGCCTCACTGGGCTCAAACCAACCGATCGGAGATCTACACCGCCTCCCATACAAAGCCTCATATGGAGCCATATGAATACTCGACTGGTAGCTGTTGTTATAAGCAAATTCTGCAAGCGGTAGAAACTGATCACATGACCCTCCAAAATCAATAACACAAGCGAGTAGCATATCCTCCAATATCTGAATGGTGCGCTCGGACTACCCGTCCGTCTGAGGGTGAAAAGTTGTGCTCAACTGCACCTGGGTACCCAACTCTCGCTGAACAGACTTCCAAAACTGTGAAGTGAATTGAGTGCCCCGATCCGATATGATGGAAACTGGGACACCATGCAACCGAACAATCTCCCGAATATATATCTCTGCCAGCCGCTCTGAAGAATAAGTAGTACAGATAGGAATGAAGTGCGCGAACTTGGTCAGCCTGTCTATAATCACCCAAATAGCATCGAACTTCTTCAAAGTCCGTAGGAGCCCGGTAACAAAATCCATAGTAATCCTCTCCCACTTCCACTCGGGAATAACCATCTGCTGAAGCGATCCACCCGGTCTCTAATGCTCATATTTCACCTGCTGACAATTGAGACACCGAGCTACAAACCCCACAATATCTTTCTTCATTCTCCGCCACCAATAATGATGTCTAAGATCCTGATACATCTTCACGACACCCGGATGAATGGAATACCGCGAGCTATGTGCCTTCTCCAATATCAACTCCCAAAGCCCATCCACATTGGGCACGCAAATCCGGCCCTGCGTCCTCAACACTCCATCATCACCAATGGTCACATCTCTGGCATCGTCATGCTGAACTCTGTCCTTAAGGACAAGCAAATACGGATCATCATACTGGTGATCTTGATGTGATCATACAAGGAAGACCAAGAAACCACACAAGCCAATACCGGACTGGGCTCAGAAATATCCAACCCCACGAATCGATTGGCCAAATCCTGAACATCAACCGCGAGAGGTCTCTCCCCAACTAGGAGATATGCCAAAATCCCTATACTCACTGCCTTTCGGCTCAACATTGGCCTTTCCCGGATGATACAATATGGTGATATCATAATCCTTAAGTAACTCTAACTATCTCCGCTGCCTCAAATTAAGATCCTTTTACTTGAACAAATGCTGAAGACTGCGATGATCAGTGAATACCTCACAAGATACGCCATACAAGTAATGCTTCCAAATCTTCAATGCATGAACTATGGCAGCCAACTCCAAATCATGAACATGGTAGTTCTTCTCGTAGAGCTTCAACTAACGAGAAACGTAAGCAATAACTCTACCCTCATGCATCAATACGCAACCAATCCCAACTCTCGAAGCATCACAATATACAGTATATGAACCTGAAGCTGATGGCAAAACCAATACTGGAGCTGTGGTCAAAGCTGTCTTGAGCTTCTGAAAGCTCTCCTCGCACTCTCCGACCATACAAATGGAGCACCCTTGTGAGTCAACTTGGTCAAGGGCGATGCAATGGATGAAAATCCCTGAACAAATCGGTGATAATAGCCTGCTAACCCAAGAAAGCTACGAATCTCTGTAGCTGAGGACGGTCTGGGCCAACTCTGAACCGCCTCTATCTTCTTTGGGTCAACCTAAATCCCCTCACTGGACACTACATGCCCCAAAAATGCCACTAACCTGAGCCAAAACACACACTTGGAAAATGTTGCATAAAGCTTCTCCTCCCTCAATCGCAGCAACACAAGCCTCAAATGCTCCGCCTGATCCTCCTGACTACACGAATATACCATAATATCATCAATGAAGACTATAACAAATGAATCAAGATAAGGCCGGAACATGCTGTTCATCAGATGTATGAACGCTGCTGGGGCATTGGTCAGCCCAAAATACATAACCAGGAACTCATAGTGACCATATCTAGTCCTGAAAGCAGTCTTAAGAATATATGAATCCCCGATCTTCAACTAGTGATAGCCCGAACGGAGATCAATCTTGGAGAACACCCTCGCTCCCTTAAGCTGGTGAAATAAATCATCGATACGAGGCAGGGGATACTTGTTCGTAATTGTTACCTTTTTCAAATTACCTATAATCAATACACATTCTCATAGTGCCATCCTTCTTCTTCATAAATAGAACCGGCGCACCCCAAGGTGACATACTAGGCCAGATGAACCCCTTATCTAGGAGCTCCTGAAGCTGCTCCTTTAACTCCTTCAACTCTGCTGGTGCCATACGATATGGCAGAATAGAAATGGGTTGAGTGCCCGGCACCAGGTTAATGTAAAAATCAATATCTTTGTCCGGGGGCATGCCTGGTAGGTCTGCAGGAAATACATCAGAGAAATCCCTCAAAATTGGGATAGAATCAATACTGGGAGCCTCAGCTCCAACATCCCTCACGAAGGCAAGATATGAGAGACAACCCTTCCAAACCATACGCTGGGCTTTCAAGAAAGAGATCACTCTACTAGGAACATAATCAGTCATACCACGCCACTCGATCCGCGGTACACCCGGCATAGCCAAAGTGACTGTCTTAGGATGGCAGTCTAGAATGGAATGACACAGAGATAACCGATCCATGCCCAAAATGACATAATAATTCACCATGCTCGATAGCAATAGATCCACTCGGGTCTCCAGACCCCCAATAGTCACCACACATGACCGGTACACATGGTCTACAACAACAGTATCGCCCACCGGGGTAGACAATGAACAGGCAAAGCAAGAGACTCCTGGGGCATACCCAAATAATGAGAAAAATACGAGGACACATAAGAATAGGTGGAATCAGGATCAAATAATACAGAGGCATCTCTGTAGCAGACTGAAAAAATACATGTAATGACAGCATCAGAAGCAATAGCATCTGACCTGCCTGGAATAGCATAGAAATGAGCCTGGCCACCACCTGATCAATTGTCACGACCCAAAATCCACTAAGGATCGTGGTGGCGCCGTACACCGCTGTCAGGCCAGCCAATTAGATTACCGATTTAAAAATCCTTTTTAAATACATCAAATTCCAGAAATTTCCTTCCATTTTCACAAATAAAAGGGTTTTGCTTCAATTCAAATTAACAATAACAATTAAATTAAACCTTTCGAAAACCATCCCAGAACCCGGTGTCACAAGTG
>MU756357.1:35259-55316 GCA_026770625.1 Nicotiana glauca | reverse complement strand
AAGAAATAAACATAAATGGGTAAGAAAATCTTAACCACAAGCTTCAATCTTCAAGACCCAAGTGTGTGTGCAAAAACCCTAGCTTCCAAAAATGTTCTCTTTAGTCTATGAGGACTGAAAATAAGCCAAAGATACTTCAAAAATATGCTGGGGCGAGTATAAAACTGATTTGGGGTGAGAAATTACGAAATATCCAATTTGCCCCAGGCCTGATGCACTGCTTTCGCGTCTGCGGAAAAGCAACCGCAGATGCGGTTCCGCAAAGGCGGAAAGCTGATCGCATAAGCGAAATTCGTCAAAGTGCAAGCGACCGCAGAAGCGGAAAATACGTAGCTTCTGCGCTTCCGCAAAAGCGGTTTCCTCAATAGTGCCTGTTCCGCAGAAGCGGAAAGTGAAGCGCTTCTGCGCATCCGCAAAAGCGGAACTTCGACCGCAAAAGCGGTTCTTGCCTTTTCAACTAAAACCGCAGAAGCGTTTCTTCAATCGCAGAAGCGGACGTCGCTTCTGCGTCCATTCATCCGCAGAAGCGAAATTCACTGGAGCTTTTTCCATGGTTTCACCTTCTTTTTGCTCAATTCCACTTCAATTCAATTCAACTCACTTCGTAGCACCATTTACCTGAAAATATAACAATAACCACCATAAACAACCTCATTTTATAATTAAAAGGACATAAAAGCTACGGAAAAGAGGCTAGAATGAGTGGTAAAATCACCACTCATCACCAACCTTGTCCAAATTCCATGTGCAGTGACTTCATCAATGATGTTATTTATCACATCATCCGATAAATGCAACCTGATTGCACTAGCAGCTCTTTCATCTAAGTCAGTCCAATCCTCAGCTTTCATGGTATCAAGCTTTTTGGCATCAGCATCTAGTACCTTGTGTAATCTTTATTGGATGAGCAGATCCCTCATCCTTCTATGCCATGTTGAGAAACCGCTATCTTCGTTGAATTTAGCTACCTTGTACTTTACTCCGGATATTTTTATTTTTCACCGAGTATAGTACTACCGACAGTGAATAGTATTTCAGTGAACGAGCAGAACCTGTGCTCTGATACTAGTTGTTGGGAATAAACCCCCTACCAAAATAATATTCACGGTAATAAAAGTGGAATAATAATGTAGCACCGAGATACGGTACTTAACAAGAATAAAAGAGTAACAATGACACCAAAATTTTTACGTGTAAAACCCTTCTGAATTAGGGAAAAAATTACGACCCCGAGAGGAGCAACTGATATCACTATAGTAAGGAATTTACACTTTGTAGGCCCGAGTAAAATACTACAAAGACCACTACAATACTCAAAAGAAATAACCCTCTTTTGATATTTCACCTCACTACAATATTGCTCACACTCTCTATTTTATACACAGACTATTTTCTTATACCCTATCTGTGAAACCTCACTCTTTCTTTCTAGCTCTCAGATATATTTTCCTCTGAGATTGATGATCTAAAAAATGAGAGCCGAAGCTCTCATTTTATAGGCAAAATACAGCCTACCATACCTGACATTTCATCTTTTGCAGCGTGATATATTTGACAGAGAAAAGAAAAACGTGGGCTGCTTGGGCTGCTGCTGCCATCTTTGACAAAAATGAAACAAGGAAGAAAACATCTTCCTTAAATTAAGGGGTGGACCCCACAAGATTGAGTTCGAAGCGTTGACCCATAAAATATTTATTCGAGCAAGAATACTCCAAATAGATGTAACAAAAAGAATTTGATCCAAAGCTCCAGTATTTTAATATAAATAAAAGCTTTTTAAATCCAATCATCAATCGACTAAGGATCTAATTATTTGTTAAATGAGTCAATCAATCGACCAAGTTAGACTAAACCTTCATGTCAAAAGATCTTTGTCTAATCAAGAATACAAAGTTCTTTAAGAAACTAAGCAAAATTTTTGGTTAAAGATCACACTTTCCTAATAACTGTTAAAGAACAAACTTTCAAGATATAAAAAGTACGTATTAAAAAACCTGAAATATTTCTAAAACTTTTTTTTGTAAAAGACGCTTTGCTAATTGCTAACCTTACATGGCCAACCAAGTTACTGTTATCCTCGTGGACTGCAAACCTTTATATTGTAGAAGAGAATGGCGTGGCAGTTGCTGAGAGGATAGAATCAAGGCTAAGATTTCAAGTGGGTTCGGGTTTCGGGTATTGGGACCTATAAAAGCTAGGCGGAGGGGATAAACCAATAATCATTGAATTCAAATGAAGCTACTAATTTTTACGCTTAAAGTAGATAAATATGTAAAAAGTCATTAAAATTTTAATAATGACAAAATGTGGGAAGCGCGGCTTAGGTGGTTTTGTCATGTGAGGAGGAGGAGCACTGAGTAGGTGTGAGAGGTTGACATTGGAGGGCCTACGAAGAGGTAGATGTAGGCCTAAGAAGACGTGGAGAGAGGTGATTAGGTAAGACATGGCGCAACTTCAGCTGACCGAGGATATGACCCTTTATAGGAAGGTATGGAGATCGAGCATTAGGGTAGTAGAGTGTTCATAACCTTAATATTGACGCACAATCTCGCTTTCGGTTGGTAGTAGGTTTGTATGACCAATGATAATAGGTTATATAGTTCTTATTTACACCGTAATTGCCCATACTTTGTTGTTGTTTTATAATGTAAATTGCCAATAAAATGCTTTAATTGGTGCTATTTGGTTTCGCAGGGAATATAAGATATGAGGAAGCAACATGAAGTGTTTGGAGGCAATAATGTGAAGAAAATACCCACTCAAGAAGTACCCGAACACAAAAGAGCAAAAGAGAAGGAACGCGGAGACAAAAGCCCAGGCAGTGTTCACCGCGGTTCGCGCCGCGGTTTGAGGTAGTGCCTCCCGCGGTCGTCAACGCGGTCGACGCCGCGGCCGCGACGAGCTGTTTACAACCCAGAAATTCAAGGGGCCAAAGTGTCAATTCGGGAAAACTTTTTTTAAAACCCTTATAAGATGTAGAAACTCGCCCAAGATAGGCTAGACTTATTTTGAGATTACTTTTGGAAGAAGAACAAGTGTGAAAGATCACCCAAAACATCATAGTTCTTTATCTCTTCTATTTTTCTTGCAATTTTTCCATTATGAATAATCTATTAGTTTTATCTTCCATTGTTATGAGTAGCTAAATACTTTAACCTAAGGTTTTGGTGAAACCCGTTGGGGATGACTTGGTTGTTATATTAATATAGTTTGTAATTGGTTGTTAATCTCTATTTGTTCATCTGCATTTTGATTGTGGTTAGTTGAAAGGGCCCTCAATTATCCGTTCCTATTTAGTATGTATCTGCTTGAGAGAGAGTGCATATTTAGGTGATTGTATGAACAACATCACTTCCGGAGTATAGATGAGAGTCATAACCGAGGGTTTAGAGGTTGGATTAGAGATAACGATACCTCGGGTGCAATCTAAGTGAACCATAATGTGAATCTAGCTAGCGTAGCTTGAGAAAGTGCATCTAGTAAATTATCATAATTGCTTGAGAAAGATTTATGATAGTTAGAGCGTTCATGATTGATAGAGACAACTAAGTCTCAGTTATAAAACATATTCAACCAAGGAAATCAACAACGGGGGAAACCATTACCTTAGACCTTATTCTAATTATATACAAGCAAGCTTAGTTAACTTTCAGCTTTATTTATTTTCAGTTTAGTTGTTAGATATATCATTAATTGTGAATCACAAAGTTTGGGGAAATTGATTGTGTAAATTTAGTGAGTCCGACAAGAGTAATTAATAGGTTAATTCTCTGTGGTTCTACTCTGGGCAGAATTACTCAGACTATATTTGCTACGTCCGTGTGTGTCTTTTTATAAGGCATAGTTTGGCATTATCAAATTTTGGCGCCGTTGCTGGAGAACTTAACGGTGTTATCAATTACAATTGAAAGAACTACAAAAATTCGTAGTGTAGTCAGTTTTATCTATACCTAATCTTTTCATTGAAATTCTAACGTTTGAGCTCTTGTGGAATACAAGTGTATGCCTAGAAATTCTTCGAGGATTGAAAAACTGCTAGAAGGACTCTCAGACCTCGAGAAAACATTCAGGGTATTGAACTGTGCCAACAAGAGAATACAACAATCCCAACAATCACACCTGCTTGAATTTGACATGGGTGACACAGACAACGTTGTTGGAAACATTGGGGATACGCCAACGAACCCCAACGCCAGAGTAGTGGCACCTCTTGTGCCCGAAGCTGCACTTTATGATTGGGCACAACCCACAGCTGATAACCTGGCCACTGCATAGCTATGCCGGCAATCCAAGCAGAGACCTTCCAAATAACCAAAAATATGCTGCATCTACTACAGAATAAAGAATTGTTCTTCGGGTCACACATTGAAGACCCGCAGCAGCACTTGAAAAATTTTCTGTCAATTTGTATGACCCAAAGGCAGCCAAGTGTGACCTCGGAAGCTATCAAGCTACTACTGTTTCCATTCTCTGTGACCGGTGAAGCTCAGACTTGGCTAAATTCGCTCCCTATCAATTCCATAGCCACTTGGGAGGAATTAGTCAAGCAGTTCCTGAATAAGTTCTATCCGGCTAACAAGGCTGCAAGACAGATTGATGAAATATTGTAGTATAAGCAGCAGCCAACTGAGTCCTTGCAAGAAACTTGGGAAAGATTTAAAGGGATGTTAGTGAAGTGTCCTCACCATGGAATTCCAAACCAGATGCTCGGCCAAAGATTCTACATGGGGCTAGCTGACAATTTGAAAGCAAATGTGGATGCTTTAGCTAGAGGTGCATTCCTAAGTAAAAAATTCACCGAGTGCAAAATCCTTCTTGACAAGATGTCACAAAATTCGGGATGGATGACTAGAGCTACAACACTGGCACCCATAGTGCACTCAGTTCCTCTTGACCTAAATAATTCACATGGAGAGAATATGGCCACACTCATGACCCAGATAAGCATATTAACAAAGAAGATTGATGAGATGGGTACAAAATATGTGCACATTATTGATACAATAAATAGAGGACTGTGTACACCTTGTATTAATCAGTCTTATGTGTGTTCATGGAGCGGAGAAGGTGAAAATCAAGGGGCAAGAGAAGATATGAATTATGTCAACAACTATGGGGGTCAGAGACAAGGAGCACATCAATGGAGACCGCCACAAAATCAGTAGTACAGGCCTAACATGCAACAGCCTGGGGGTATGCACCCTCAAAACCAAATGGTGCCAGTACCATATCAGAAACCACAGGGCTATCCACAGCAAAATCAGCAACAACTAACATATCAACAACCTCCTCAGCAAGATAACCACATGATATAAATCCGGGGGATGCTTCAACAACTCATTGGGACAAATAATAAAGTGCAGGAAAAGTTGGCAGTGCATGATTCAGCTATAAAGAACATTGAAACGCAGCTGGGACAACTGTCCATGGCTTTAAACAACCGTCCTCAGGGGACCTTGCCTGCAGATACTAATATAAACCCCAAGGAGCAAAACCCAAATTAGCTGATGGCAGTAAGTCTCCGGAATGGGAGAGATTTAGATAGAGAACAAGAGATTATACAAGCCAGTAAGGAGAATGCGATAGTCACTCCATTTTCGTTATAGGTAGAGGAACCAATAGAGCTACTGAAGTGGTGGTTGAGCAGAGTCAGGAGGAAAAAGGCAAAGAAAAGATGAATGAGCAAGCTGCAGAACAGGTGGCACCTCTTGTGCCAGAAAATTCCAACAGAGAGAAGCCAGCAAGCAATGCACAAAGGGTGATACCTGCACCCTTCCCTCAGAGACTGGTTAAACAAAATAAGGAAGTTTAATACAAGAAATTCATGGAGATGCTGCGTCAAATTCAGTTGAATATTCCTTTGATGGATGCTTTGAGGGAGATGCCCGGTTATGCAAAGATGATGAAGGATCTAATGTCGTGGAAGTTTGATTTTCAGGATCTTTTCGCTATGACTCTGACACAGACCTGCAGCGCAGTAGTGACAAGATCGATGGCTCAAAAGATGTATGATCCAGGTAGCTTCACTATTTCATGCATAATTGGGAGATACGCCTTTGCAAAGGCATTATGTGATCTGGGGGCGAGCATAAATCTGATGCCGCTGGCTGTGTACACTAAATTGGGCATCGGCAGAGCTAGACCGACTTCTATGCTGCTACAGCTGGTTGACCGCACGGTGAAAAGGCCAAATGGTATTCTTGATGATGTGTTAGTGCAAGTTGGGAAGTTCATGTTCCCAGCAGACTTTGTTATTTTGGACTGCCAGGTAGATGAGAAGATACCACTCATTTTGGTAGACCATTTTTGGCGACCAGTAGAGCACTGATCGATTGTGAGACTGGGGAACTAAAAATGAGACTGAGCGATGAAAAAGTCATATTCAATGTTCAGCAATCTATGAGAAGACCCAATGAATATGCTAATTGCTCTTTAGTGGATGTAGTAGATGTTATTCCTCAAGAGGATGATGCAACCCTGACTGTTAACAATCCATTGGAAGCATGTCTAAAAAATCTAGAAGATATGGATGGTGAAGGGTTAGCTGAATGGGTCATGGCACTTGAAGGAAGAGGATTCTAGACAAGGGAACCTCAATTTGAGTCCCTTGAATTAGAAAAAGGGCTACACCTCCAGCAAAGCCATCGATAGAAGAACCACCTAAACTAGAGCTAAAGCTACTCCCAAATCACCTCAGGTATGTGTTCTTGGGCCCTCATTCGACCTTGCCTGTTATTATATCATCCGATTTTCTAGATGTGCAGGTAGAACGGCTCTTACAAGTACTGCAGGAAAACAAGACTGCTATTGGCTGGACTATGGCAGACATAAAGGGTATCAACCCAGCCTTCTGTATGAATAAGATTCTCGTGGAAGAGGGGCACAAACCTTCCAGAGAACATCAGCGAAGGCTGAACCCAAACATGAAAGAAGTTGTAAAGAAGGAAGTGATCAAATGGTTAGATGCGGGAATCATCTTCCCCATCTCTAATAGCAATTGGGTCAGCCCTGTCCAATGTGTGCCAAAAAATGGGGGAATGACTGTTGTGAAAAATGAGAACAATGAGTTGATCTCAACTCGTACAGTCACAGGGTGGCAGATTTGCATGGATTATCGGAAATTGAATACTGCCGCCCGAAAGGACCACTTTCCCTTGCCTTTCATTAACCAAATGTTGGACAGGCTGGCCGGGAGATCACATTTTTGTTTCTTAGATGGATATTCGGGGTATAATCAGATATCAATAGCCCCCGAGGATAGAGAGAAAACATCCTTCACCTGTCCATATGGCGTCTTTGCCTTTCGGAGATTGCCTTTTGGGCTTTGCAATGCACCAGCGACTTTTCAATGGTGCATGTTAGCCATCTTCACAGATATGGTGGAGGATATTATGGATGATTTCTCCGTAGTGGGAGATTCATTCGAAGACTGTCTTCACAACTTAGGCAGAGTTCTCAAAAGACGTGTGGAAACAAACTTAGTGCTAAACTGGGAGAAGTGCCATTTTATGGTACAAAAAGGGATAGTCCTAGGACATCGAGTGTCCAGTAAAGGAGTTGAGGTTGACCATGCTAAGGTTGACGTGATTGAGAAGCTACCACCGCCCACTTCAGTCAAGGAGATGAGAAGTTTTCTTGGACACGCCGGTTCTACCGGCATTTCATAAAAGACTTTTCCAAAATTGCTAACCCATTATGTAAACTCCTTGAAAAGGATCAACCCTTTGTGTTTTCTAATGATTGCAGGTTGGCATTTGAGGAATTGAAGAAGAGGTTGGTAACTACACCCATCATTGTTGCACCTAAGTGGGAGAAACCATTTAAGCTCATGTGTGATGCAAACGACTATGCTATATGAGCAGTCTTGGGGCAACGGAAGGATAAGCTGATGCACCCGATTTACTACGAAAGCAGAACGCTAAGCGATGCACAACTCAACTACACTGTGACGGAGAAGGAGATGTTAGCAGTGGTTTTTGCTTTTGACAAGTTCTGATCATATCTGATTGGTTCCAAGATAATTGTATACACTGACCATGCAGCTCTCAGGTACCTAATTGATAAGAAGGAGTCTAAGTCGCACCTGATTTGTTGGGTGTTGCTATTGCAAGAATTTGACCTCGAAATTCGTGACCTTAAGGGCATAGAAAATCAAATCGCTGATCATCTATCACGACTTGAAGGAGCTGAAAAATCAGTTGAGGTCGAAGAGAATCTGGAAACCTTTCCAGACGAGCAACTGCTCGCAGCTACTTTGGAAGATGCGCCATGGTATGCAGATTTTGCAAACTACCTGGCCTGCGGTATAGTTCCATATGACCTTTCATCTGTCTAAAAGAAAAAGTTCTTTCGTGATTCCCGCATGTATTATTAGGACGAGCCTCATTTGTTTAGAATATGTGTTGATAATATTATCCGGAGGTGTGTCACTGCCGAGATAGAACAATTTTCAATTTTGCAGGCTTGTCACGCATCAACATACATAGGACATTTTGGAGGGGTCAGGACAGCTGCGAAAGTCCTAGAGGCCGGATTATTTTGGCCAACTATGTTTAGAGATGTGCACCTCTGGGTAAAGGGCTTCAATGAAAGCCAGCGGACCGGGAACATTTCCCATCACCTTGAGATGCCGATGAACCCGATTCAAGAGGTAGAGGTGTTTGATGTTTGGGGGATTGACTTTATGGGTCTGTTTGTCAGCTCATTTTGCAATAAGTGTGAGCACGTGATTTTTGCCCTATATGAGAATCACTCCCAAAAAATTTTTTAAAAAAAAATTTTCGTTTGTTTACAATTGTTGTGGATTTTTGTGATATTTTTCTTTTATTGTTTTCATTTGTCCGTGTATGTTTATTTGTTAAATTAATAAAAATAAAAAAATATGTTGTATTTTCATTTAGGATTTAATTTTATAGTTAGAATTATTTAAGTAATTTATTTTACAAAAATAAAAAATCGTAAAAATAATGTACTTTGTATTTTTTAGTGTGTAATGTCAAATTGTGTGATTTTCTTTTAATTTGATATTTAATTATTTATGATAATAAATAATTAGAGTTAATTAATATTCTTAGGATAATTTGGTCAAGATTAAATTTAGGTTTGTATTTTTATTTTTATTAGAAAGAAAATTTAAAAGAAAAAGAAAATAAAGAAAAGAGAAATCAAAATTGGGCCAATTCTTGAATTAATCCCTAAAACCCAAATCAAACCCATCCCAACTCAAGCCCAAATCTCACGTCCAACCCAACAAACCAACCCGCCCGACCCGACCCGGTTCATCCGCACACAACCAAACGACCCCCCTTTTCGACCTCCTTCCTCATTTTCTAAACCCCAATCAGACAACCCAACGCCCCCTCCCCCTTTCTCTTCAGCTGACTAGCCGCCAGCCTTCACCAGAAGAACGACCCCTCTATCGCCCTTATACCAACGAACCCAATCTCCATAACCACAAAACAACACCCACGACCTGACTCTCCTATCAACCCGACCCCCTCTTATTGTCAAACCTCCGTCAACGACCACCCTTCATCTCACCATCTCCTGATAACGACCACCATTCCTAAATCCAAAGCTCGAGCTCGAACCAGTCAGAAAGTCCAGTCACGAGCACTGTGCCATCCCGTTTGATGTCTCGACTTCGTGATTCTCTACTTCGTATTATAGGTTGCAATTTTGGATTCATCAATAAAATGTCCCTTTGACTAACTTGGAAGAAAACAGAGCAATCAAAGTTCGAGTTCGTTGATTCGAGTCCCCGGAGCGATTTGGTCTGGGTTTGTGCTTGTTTTCTCGATTTTTACTCGCGTTTCAGCACTTGTAAAATGGGAAATTGAGGCTGTTTGTCGAGGTATAGTTCGCGATCCCGTTCGAGTTTGATAGATGGCTCGAGTTCCGGAGTTAGCGAATCACTTGAGTCAACCAGTGTAATTGCTGAAATTTTTGTTAATTAAAACTGTTTCAGGTTCATCTTTTCTCCTTTTCCTCTATTATTTGTGATGTTAATCTCATGTGTCATGATTGAAATATGTTGTGAGCCTATTCTCTTAGTTGTCTGGTGATTTCCTATGTGTTCATTCATGTGTGTTCAGCGAGTTCATTATGAGAATTAGTCTGGTTTTGGATTTGGTTTCTACTGTCAAATTTGTGCATTTAGACCCATTTCCGGTTTAGAGTGTTATTAACATTTCAAAGCTTTTCATCTGTGGTATATGCTTGTTCTTCGCTCTCTAATTAGATCCATATGGACCTTTAAGTGTTCATTTGGCCTTCATTATTGGTTTTAGTATCTTGTTTCACGTTTGTATACATCACTGTTGTAAATGGTCTGTTTGGTTAATGTGAGTTGTTGAATGCTTGTTCGAAGTAGTAAATGGGGTTTGATATTAGGGTATTTTAGAAGTTGAATCCAATGATTGAAATCATTTGGTGAAGATTTGAGTAAGTTTGAAGAACTGAATTTTATTTTTTGAATTATGAGAGTCGAAAATAGCTTCTAATTCTGCTGTAGTCCGAATTCATTTAGTGTGAATTGATTGAGGAATTTTAGTGGAGAAGAGGAGTGTAGAGGGTTTGAACTAAGTTTGGGATATTTAGTTGTTTGATATGTGAAGGGAAGTAATTAGAAAGCCTTTAAAGATAGCTTAATTTGAGAATTGTTTAGATTAAAGGGATCTCACCTACTTAAAAAGTTGCTAGCACATGGTAAAGGTTAAAAGTGAATTTATTGATTTAGGTGGAAGCATTTTTAAAATAAAAAGGGACTTGTTGATTGGCTTAATGGTTTTAAGATTTGGAAAGTGGATAAGATGGGGATAATAATGAAAAAGCTAAAAGGGATGCACATGGAAGGAAAGTGTTTGAATAAAAAAGGGAGTTAGGCATGGTCTTTAAATAGAAAACACATTCGGAAATATTAAGAGTGGAAGAACACATAGAGAGATCTTAAGACACTAAGGGAGAAAACTTCAAAGATTTAGAAAGCTAAAAAATCCTAAAAGTTCATAGGCGGCTGAAATAAAAAAAAACAACAAAGAGTTTTCACTATTTTGAAATTACCCTGAAATTCCTGAGGATCATTGTACTAAATTGAGTCCTGAGCATCAAAAGCTCAAAACGCGTTGAGTCAGTTGGATATTGGAGTGTTTTGGTTCATTTTGGGTGGATTTTTGATAGCTGATTTCTTTTGATGTTGCTTGGTTTCGAATTGGGTTTAAATGGATTCCTTCTGATCATCTTTGGGGTGGATTTATTGCTGAAACATTGCTGCTACTGCTTTGCCCAGCTGATCCCTACTTTTCCTTCTTTCTTTTTCGAATTCCAGGTACCCTTCTATTCATGAGCAACAAATGGATGTCGACTATGTGAATCAAGTGGCAATTTGATGAAATGCAAGCATATTTTCATATAGGTTTCTTTCTGCTTGACTTACTGCTTCATTACTATGCGATTAGAATTTAAATTACAAAGTGTCAATTTGGGCCTTTACTTTTGTTATTCGTGCATGCTGAATCTGTTAGTGGAAGTGAGATGTGCCGAATCTGGGCTCAGTAGTGAAAATAAACATGCAGTTGTAATGAACAATGGACTTTGTGCTAAATGAGTTTGGTTATGTCAAGTGAAGGGGCTGTTAAAGCATTTGTGCAGTTTTCTGTTGAATACTAGGGCTGTTCAAACCATGGTAACTATCTGAGTTCGCTTATTTGTTGGGTGTTGATTTGTACGTTTAGCTGACATAGATTCCGTGTCTTTACAAGTGAGGGTAATTCTGAAGCTAAGGTTGAGACTCATTTTTAAAAGGGGGGTGGTAGAAAACTGATTTGGGACTTGATGATCAAATGATGTTTTGATTTGAAGATTGGTAATCAGAATGGTTATGCTGTCACTTCATTTTAGGAGGATTAAAATCGGAAAGCATAATCATGAAGTTATTGTTTGATGTGTTGAAATTAGTGTTTTAATTTGTTTAAGTTTATTTCAACCCATGGCAAGCATCTCGGTTTCAGTTACAAGTCTAGGTACATACCTCTTCACTTGTATCTTTAGTTCTGATCTATGTTGAAGTATGAGTTTTATTTCCCTTTTCTTTTCTTTGAAATTAGTTGATGCAGTGTTTAAGTTTACTGTTTGTTTGGTTTTTAACACAATTTGAATGTTTAGCCTCAATATAGTAACTACACAAAATTTGATTGTTTTTCCTATTAAGACAAATTGTTAGCAGTGTTTTGTGACTAAAAATATATTGAACCCCACATGTTTTGGCTAAAATTTTATTTGTGTATCATATCAGTAGTTATATTCTGTTAAATTCGAAATTGAGTTGTTGAAATATGGGTGTTTCCTTTGTGTGCTAAAAAGCGCAGATTAGTTTGAGATACCAGGAATAAACGAGATGGATCTTATAAGTATCACCCGTACGTTAAAAAGATGACATTGAAAAATATGTTTGGTTTGGCTCGCTTGAGGTTCGATTTTTCATACACAAAATGCCAAGAATTAGCAATTGTCACTCAGCGAAAATTGACAGAACAACTGAAAGAATTTTGCCGAATTAGTCAGGTATCAAATGATTTCGTAAATTTGAGCTTTAGACATGCAACGTATTGGAATAGATTCCTACAAAAAGTTGGTATATAGTTTAGGGAATTAATTAAAAGGATTGCTATTGGAAACAATTAAGAAAGAATACATCATGAATAATCATAGTTTGCTTTAGGCCCGATTTAGATTAGTATTACGATTGTGTATACGTTCGCGTAATATAAATACAAATTAAATTCTTAAAAGACCCGAGGGATGCGTTCACGCAAATTCGACCAAAAGGTTTCTTAATAAAATAAATAAAGCGTTATTAATTATGGACACGTACGCGTGACATGATTTTTGACGTGCCAAACAAATAGGTACACGTACGTGTGGCCCGTTTCCAGATAATAATAAAAGCGGTTAAAAAGTTAAAATTTGCACATAGGTTCATAATTATTTAAAATCAGATAAATCAAGCCGAATATAACAGTTGAGCGACCGTGCTCGAACCACGGAATTCGGGAATGCCTAACACCTTCTCCTAGGTTAACAGAATTCCTTACTTGGATTTCTGGTTCGCAGACTGTTAAACAGAGTCAATCTTTTCCTCGATTCGGGATTTAACAGGTGACTTGGGACACCCTAAATCTCCCAAGTGGAGACTCTGAATCTCTTAATAAATGAATCCCTTTTCGATTGTCCTTTAATTGGAAAATCTCCTTTTACTTCGCCTTTCCGGGGTGTAGTAGGTGAAAAAGGAGGTGTGACAGCTCTGACGACTCTGCTGGGGAGTCATAACTCAGAACCACTGGTTCAGGGTTAGAAATTCGAGCTTAAAATAATTGTTGTATTTGGTTTTCTTTATTATATGATGTTTATTACATTTTTGGATTTAATGTTCAAAATGTTGCTTATTACCGCTTTGATATTATTCGAACTGTGTATATAAACTGCTACGAAACCCTTTTTCTTTCTGAGTTTTCTGAAAATGGTGCATACGTTCGTGTAGCCCGCTTTTTATAAAAATTATACCAAAATAGAGCGAGGTTGGACAAGCGACAAGGCCGGGCAGACTTTAGTGCTCCCGATACGCCGCCCCCTCCTCAGCCCCAGTTGTCCGCTCGGGTTCCCCAACTCTAGACCAAAACCCCAGGTTTTTAAACCTAGTAAAACACAGCTTCATGCCGGATCCCTAGTAGGAACGTTTATTTGCATCATGTGCATTTGACTTAGGGGACTTAACACAGGGGTTGAGTCCGTCTAGGACAAGCAAACTGAAGTGAAAAGACCAGTCTGCTGCATTTTGTTTGTTTTATGCATTTATTTGATTCAGACTTGCATGCTGGCCGGATTCTAAAAATTGGAAATACTGGAAAATCGTAAAAAATAAATAAATATAGCAGTGTAGAGAGATAACTACTCATTTTTGTGAAACCAATGCCCAAGTAGTGTTGTAACTTTGCCGATTTTTTTTTTAAAAAAGTGTTTTTTTACTTATTTGAAAAAATAAAAGAGAAGAGTCTTATTTTCAAGTTTAGTCCATTTTATTTGGCGAACTACGCATGTTTGATTCTCACCGGATGTGAGATACGTAGGCAACCCTCATCGGGTCCAACCTCCCCTTTTGCAAAAAAACAAGAAAAAGAGTCAGCGGGCAGATAAATGCCGTTTGGATTTTGGTCAAAATAAACCGAGGCAACTTCGGTGGTGTTTTAAACCATTCTTGCCGAGATAGCCTTAGAGTATCTTTTAGTTGTCGAAAGGCTATTTTCGTTAAAAGAACAGACAAGCTTTTGAAGAATCATAAAATAATCCTCCCTAGCCTCAAAATTTATGGGAAATTGTGAAAGGGCCACGTTTGCAAAAATGATCATTGTTGCTAACACAACAATAAAAGGGGTCCACATCCGTTGATCTTAGAAAACAGGTTTTTGCAAAGAAATTTACAAGGGTCGACCCTAACCTTGAATTTCCGTAGGTACAAATGAATACTGTACAGGAACCACCTTAAATTATCATAGAAAGGGCTCACATGCAGCTACATAGTTGGTGGGGTGATCTGGATAAAGATGGCCAAGTTTGGGTGAAAGAGCAGTTGGGTCCCCTATTAGACATCATGAACGTCAAGCCACAGGATGATTTGATTAAGGCCTTGGTGACCTTTTGGGATCCCGTTAACAATGTGTTCCATTTCTCAGATTTCGAATTCACGCCCACTCTAGAAGAAATAGCCGGATACATTGATTTCGGCCAAGAATTGATAAAGCAGCAACATATATTTCCCAGGGCCCCCTCAGTACACAAATTCTTCGATCTTTTGAAATTAGCAAGCAAATGAGAAACAACCGTGCAAGCAACGGGAGTTGTAGGTTTTTTCTTCTTATATTACAGATTTGGACACTCAGCCGGATTTGAAACACATGAGAAGGGTTTGAGTAACAAACAGAATAAAGGCACATGGGAGATTCACCGACGATTTGCTTTCATTGTAGAGTTATTGGGAATCATGGTTTTTCCGAATTCTGAGGGCATAATAGAAATTCGTATGGCCAGGATCGCACAGGTTCTCATCGACAAGAAAGATCACACTCTTGTCCCGTTAGTGCTGTCAGACATTTACTGGGCATAAACTTTGTGCAAATCTGGGGGCCAATTTTTTGAAGGTTGCAGCATTCTACTTCAGATGTGGATAATCGAACACATTCGCCATCACCCTAAGTTCATGAGACATGCCTCAGAGGGGAACAATTTCATCAAGAAATATGAGGAAAGGGTGGAAGATTACAAACCACCGGAGGGGTTTGAAGCATGGGTTTCCTATTTGAGAAGATTGAGAGCAGATCAAGTTGAATGGACCACAGGATGGCTCCCGATTATGGAGATTATCTACATGACTGCTTCAAAAGGCTATCTAATGGTGATAGGAGCGAGAAGTATACAACCGTATGCGCCACAAAGAGTTTTGAGACAACTTGGAAGATATCAAGTGATACCGGAGGAGGTAGACCTGAGCACTCAAGCCATTGAACTACACCTAGAGGCAACAATCCCCGAGGCTTTGGTGAAAAGAGATTGGCACTATTGTCGGTATCTAAAAAGTAACACCTTGGTACCTGTCCCGACTAAAGGTGAGGTTGATCCCAATTATGCCGCTTGGTTTATGAAGAGCTTTCATTTGAACCATGAACCGGAACCCGAACCCGAGCCTGAACCTGTTAGGCCTGCCAAAAGGCCCCACATTCAAGCTTTTGAGGACAAAATTCAAGAAAGGTTAGCTTGGGGGAAAAGGAAAGAGAATATCAGGCCACCATCTGCGATCTACAAGAAGAGTTGAGAAATGCCACCTTCAACAATGGTTTACAAGCACAAGAGGCGGAGGGAGAGAGAAAAAGATTGATTCAAGAAAATGAGGCTCTCAGGGCCCAGATTTGAAAGTTGAAGATAGCCGCTGAGAATCCGGGCCGAAGCGGGAAAGATGGAAGGCTCATTTATAACCTTACTCAAAAGGTGCGTGACTATGAAGATGGCCTCGAGAAAGCTGAGCCTGAACTAGCAAAGGCACATAAAAGATTGACTAAAGTTGCCGAGGGACATGCAGCCTTCATTCAGCAGATGAAAGAAAGATATGAAAAAGGGGTCGTAGGTTGGGAAACAATGATTGGCAACCTAGAAGGTGAGATAACTAGACAATTCAAGAGGTTCAAAGCCGAGAGGGAACATTGTTATGCCATAATGGACCGGTTGGAAGAAGATCTGCGCCACTTGCAAGAGAAAAATCACACTGCCACTCAGGTCTTGGAGGCTAGATCCCAACAGATCGATCGCCTACTGCGAGAAAAGGGCATTATGAGAGATAGGGTCGATAAAATGGCCAACTACATCGCGATGAAGTGCGGCGAGTGTGAAGACATGACGAGATCCATGTTTTTTGCCACCGTAATGATCTTCGTTCGGCAAATAATGGAAGAACTCTATCAGCTCCAAGAAGACATAGCAAGTAGGCCCGCTGCAAGGCCAGGAGTTGTTCCGTGAGCAGGGTTGGAGGCATTGCTGTTTTCTTGATTGTTCTTCCTTTCGAGTCTGGATATCGAGTTTGTATTTTGTTTTTTTTAGAACGCATGTTTCAAGTCTGTTTTTGAAAATTCCTAGAAAAGGCAAGTCCCGAGCCTTAAAGTCTTAAAAAGTATATTTTCAGGTCTTTTGTAATTCAGTACTAATGAAAAATTGAAAACCCCAAAAATTGCTCTTTTGTTTTTTGCATTTACCTTTTGAACTACGATATGATCTGATTCGCGTGGCATCGCGATACGTAGGCAATCCTCATCGGATCCGATCATGAGTCTCTATAAATAACTAAAAGAAAAAGAGAAAGGAGTAAGTGAATAAAAGGAAAAAATAAAACAAAAAAAAGAAGAAAAAGAAAAGAAAAAGAAAAAAAAAGAAGAAACAAATAAGGAAAGTTTTGGAAACACTTAAAGAAGGGGAAAATAAAATAAGCCGGGATGACGCATGCGGTCAGCGAAAAGACATGTAGAAATGGTTAAACTGCTTAGGAACATTGGATCCCAACGTGCAAGTGCAATATGTGTTAAACTCTAACTCTAACCAAGGTTGTTGTTTTTCAAGAAGATTTCAAACAGTTAGCTTGTTAGGACGTTCTGGCAGATTATCATTACCACACAAGATCCAAAGGGCCCATTCCGAAAAGCATGTCTAGTTCGGACAAAAGTATCGAAGAGGAAAAAACGGAAATGCAAACGATGAAGGAAGAAGTAGACATATTGAGGAGACAGATAGCAGAAATGCATTTAGCCTGGGCTAGAGGGCAACCATTACCGATGCTTCCTAATGCTCCTACTCTCCCACCGGCTCAGACTACGGAACATCCCCCCACTGGTCCATCAACGAGCTTCCCAATACACCAATACTATCAGGGGAAACTGCCTATAATCCCCAAGCTCCACCACCCAAACAGAACCCTCCTCCACCAATTGTTCCTGTTTTTGTGGCACCTCCACCCGCCACGTTGCAAAGATCATCCAGTGAGCCGGTGTTTCAGGCTCATGACAACCAATACTATCCCCCTGAACCCACCTTCAAAGCACCCGAGCCATATACTTACACCCCCACTTTGAGGTCCCGGTAGAGACTGAAAAACCGGCTAAGAACCCAGAGCAGGACGAAGTGCTTCGAAAATTTAAAAGCCTGGAGCAGTCTTTCAGGAATATCCATGGGTTAGGCAACCAAGTCAGTGTGGCCTACAAAGATCTGTGCCCGTTCCCCGACGTTCAATTGCTGGCAAGGTTCAAGATGCCAAAATTTGACCTATACGAGGGATACGGTGATCCAATGGCACATCTGCGAGGTTTCTGTAGCAAGATGAGAGGAGCAGGTGGGAAAGATGAGCTGTTGATAACTTATTTTAGTCAGAGTCTAAGTGGATCTGCACTGGAATGGTACACAAGATATGATCCTAGTAGGTGGACGATCTAGCACAAGCATTTGCAGGTCACTTCCGGTACAACCTTGAGATCATCCTTGACCGTCTCACATTACTGAAACTTGAGAAGAAGCCCGGGGAAAGCTTCCGGGAATTTGGTTTCCGCTGGAGAGAACAGGCGGCAAGAGTTGATCGTCCGATGAGATAGGGGGAAATGGTGGACTACTTTTTGCAGACTGTAGAGCCAACTTTGGTCACTTGGTAACGTCAGTTGGAAAATCTTTCAACGAGGTGGTGAAAATGGGCGGTATGATCGAAGAGGGACTTAAGTCCAATAAGATCCTGAGTTATTCGGCAATTAAAGCAACCACTCAGGCCATTCAGAGCGGCACGTGAGGTGCGCTCGGGAAGAAGAAAAGAGAAGAGGTCGCAACAGTAGAGGCAGGTAATTGGCCCAGATCAAGAGGTCCTTCCCCTCGCAACCAATCCAGACCCCATCACCCAAATTACCCACACACTCCAAATTACCCTCCACAACCATACTACCCTATACAAGAACCATATTTCTCCGTCCATCAGGCCCAGACATATACCCAGCCTCCGGCTCGCCCGCAATGGCGTGTGCCGGCTCCCCAAAATACCTACCCACCTCCATAGAATACATATCCACCCCCACGAAACACATATCCACCACTAAGGGCCTACAGGAACCCTTTAGGGCCAAGTTTCCGCGGGAACCAGGTTATCAGAAATGAAGGGGTGCAGAGACATAGAACATTCACTGAGTTGGGAGAAACCTATACTGCTCTGTTCCACAAATTACTGCAGTTAGGCTTGTTGAGTGCTATTGAGCCCAGATTGCTAAATCCCCTTCCAAAAAATATGGACCACTCGGTAAGCTGTGAATATTGTTCGGGGGCTCTCGGACATGATACCGAGAAGTGATGGAAGTTGAAACATGCAGTGCAAAATCTTATTGACACCAATAAGATTGAGGTTCAGACAGCAGAGGCACCCAACATCAATCAGAACCCTCTGCCAGCACACCATGAAACCCACATTATCGAACTTATGCACGAAGGAGGGGAGCTAAAGAAACCCTCACAAACAGTGATGATGATCCGTGCCAGTCCCGAAGAAAAGTCGACTAATGGAAAAGCAGTGGTACAGTTGGAAAGGATAGACAGAAAGCCAGTGGTGGTGATGGGGAAAAGTTCGTCTGTTGCTGCAAAGAAGCCAGAGCCATTCAAGGTAGTGCTGCAAGGAGTATCAAGCACACCTTTGATAGTTGTGAAGGGGGTCCACATAGAACCAATTGTTATCAGACCGGTAATACAATTGCCGATAATCAACGAGAAAGCCGTGCCATGGGCTACAATGAAGCGATAGTAATGTACAATGGAAAGGAGGTTGTGGNTAGAGTTAAGAAGGTCCAACCCAGCGGTGATAAAGAAACCCGTGACAGAGGAAGAGGTTGAGGAGTTTTTGAAGAAAATGAAGGCACAGGACTACTCCATTGTGGAGCAGTTAAGAAAGACCCCAGCACAGATTTCGTTGCTATCCTTGTTAATCCATTCAGCGATCATTGCCAGACATTGCTGAAAATCCTGAACGAGGCCCATGTTCCGGATAAAATCTCTGTAAACCATTTGGAGAGGATAGTACACAAAATCTTCGAGGTAAACCGAGTGACATTTTCTGATGATGAATTGCTAGTAGAGTGTACAGAACACAACAAAGCCCTCTACTTGACCATGAAGTGTGAAGACTCGGTGGTCACCAGAGTATTGATTGATAACGGGTCAAGCACCAACATCTGTACTTTGACTACTCTAAACAAGCTGAAGGTTGATCATGACCAGATTCACAGGAATAGCGTCTGCGTCTGAGGTTTTGATGGGGGTGGTACTGACACGGTGAGTGATATCATACTGGAATTCACCATTGGTCTAGTGGAATTCACCATGGAATTCTAAGTGATAGATGTGGCAGTATCATACAATCTTTTGTTGGGCCGACCCTGGATCCATGCCGCCAAAGCAGTGCCTTCTACATTACACCAGATGGTGAAATTTGAGTGGGATAGGCA